>BLFP01005035.1:768782-781282 GCA_014634505.1 Montipora efflorescens
GCCCGCGTTTTGAGTAGTTTTCCCATAGTGGCAAGTGTAGTCCCTTTTGAATCGATATCCAACTTCAGTTGGCCTACTTGACTTCCGAGTAACCAATGAAAACTATTTGCGTTCTAGGGGGACACTTTCTAATCGAGTCAGTCCCACGGGATGTTCCTCGGGTATCGATCGTGATACCATACGATTCAGCGTTTGGACGCCATCTTGTTGGCTACTACGTGGTGTAAGCCTCGCACAGAATTTCTGGCACAAATGACCTCGATCTCATGCGATAGTTAGAGATGTGAAGTCCTCTTGAATGAGGCTAATACCTGGATGCGTGACCTTCCGGCTTACCCTCTGGGGAGTCACGCCGTACGGCTATCCAGCATGAAAGGCTACTGATACTAGGAAAGGCTACTGATATTGCATGTATTCCGTACACACGTATTCCGTATTTTTTTTTAAATATAATTATTAGCTACAAGGTAACAGTCAAAATAATGCTAGTGTAATACCTTCATTACTGACTAAACACTAGAAAAGGGTAGTACAAAACAATTCTCCCCAAGCATACGACACTTTCAAATGCTTCCTCGATAACAAAACAGCACAGTGTGTGACAGAAATCGAACGCACCTCACTAATCCTTGATCACTGCTAGTTTATTTAATCATTTGTCAGAAAAAGGACCGTAAAACAGTTATTGGCGCCATTACAGTATATGATAAGAAGATCAGTTATGACTGCTCCCCTTACAGCCATAGTTTTGTCATTTATTGTGACGCCGTGTGGTTTTGTAATACGGGATGAGGAGACGGGAACGAGCGTCGAAAAGCGGAAGCTAATAATATTGGAGCAATTTTGAGCTTTCTATAGGCAAATTCTTTTTGTAAACAGGATAAAGAAATACATCATGTGTCACTCGCAATTTTAAGTAAAGTACATATTCGTTTCACCAAAGACAAATGACCTTTTGTCTCTCCGACATTTCAAAGATGTCAACAAGACGATTAATGATGATGCACTGCTCACCCCGTTTCTTGGTATGGGACATAAATTAATATATATGTTTTTTAGATCTCCGTTTTTCTTTTAAAATGTTGAAAGAAACTTTGTCGAGCAAAGCATCAGTGCCTTGCTTGTACCGGGACCGGTACACCATAAAAATTGAAACTATTGTATATAAAGGAAAACAGTGTGACATGTTTTTAACTTGGCTAAGGATAATGCGAGTGTACACCTGCTCTGGCATATAACTAAATTACAAAAGAAGTTAAGAAATCCAATCTTCTGTTCGTATGGGAGAAGCCAAATCTGCTTCTTCTTTTTTTTAATGAAAAGAAAGTTTATATGGTGGCGACAACTTAAAAATATTTTCCTTTCCCGTTAAAAAAGACAACAAAGGAACCAATTAGTGAATTCTAAGGTACCAGGGGAAGGTAGCACGATGACGAGTTACAAGTTCATAACACAATTATGAAAGTAGATTTTTCAGTACTCGGCACACTACCGTGTGTACAACACCCAATAAAGACCTCATTTGAGGGCAATTGCGGCCAGTGAAAGATTTCAACTGATATTTCGTTACGTTTTATTTTATCCCATGAACGGATTTGTGTCAATTCCTCGTCAAAAGGGGCTAACTAAGGTTAAATGCTGTCGGGTTGTATAATGAAAAAAAGAAGTAATCCAAAAAGAATTTGGAACTCTGTAAGAAGCAAAACAACAAATTAATGACCAGAGCTTCTCAGAGTAGAGTTAAAGACGGGGTAGGACTCGTACCGAAAACATGATCTATGGTTAAGTACGTTGAAAATATTGTGCGGTAAACAGATTCATGCTTTTCTAAAGTTACTGTCAATCGCTCAATGGTGGTCTACTCTTACCTTCATCGTAGTTTTCGGTTGCGCGGGAACAAAGAACACTCTGTGAAAGACAAAGCCAGAATTTGTTTTTCTCAAAAGCTGTCTGAGGTCGCATCAGTATAGCAGTGAAATTAAAATAGGTCAATACAAACAACAATTGACTCCATTTACCTCGACAAAAACAAGCCATACTGACAGTATGCGCATTCCAAAATAGCCAATGGCCATCGGAGAATAAAGAGGTATATCGATGAATTAACGTCGCTTTCGAAAATGTTATTCTTCGATCTTCAACGACCAGCGCACTAGAGAAGTGATATCAACTTAAAAGGTGTGTACTTTGGGGTCTTCGGGTCACCTCTAATGATTGGTCAATATTCAAAGCTTTGTTATTCTGATTGAACTCTATGTGTGAAGCTTAAAGCGTGTTTACGTTAGCATCGGGTAAAAGAATTGTGAAATCCACAGGAAATCCAAATGCTTTGAAAGCAAATACTTAAGTTTAAACAGATAATTAGGTCAATCAAACATTTGCCTTAAATTTAGTAGAAATTTTAAAATTATAACAAAGGCTCAGAAAAGAAAAAAAATACTGAATATCATTATTATTGCCGAAATGGTTAACGTGAGAGATACAAAAGGCAAAATGGGTCAAAGTAATTCGAATGCGTGATATTTTTTCTATATAGTACAATCAGTTATATTAGTAAAGAATAAAATAGTAGTCAATTTACCCTTGAATTGAAACAGCGTCGAAAGCGCCTACTGGAGTTGAAAACTGTAAAATTTAGTTGGCAGAGTCCATGGTTTTAAATAAAGTGAAGACATCATCAACGTATCTGAACCAGATGGTAGGGTGGTCGCTGTTCTGAGCGATCCATTTCTCTTCAAAATGGCTCGTGAAAATGTTTGCAAGAACTGGACCTAAATGCGAGGCCATTGCCTGACACCGTCGATCTGGTCTTGGTACTCACTATCGAAGACGAAATAGCTCTTCTTTGTGGCAAATTCAAGCAAAGTCTTCAGAACATGGCGAGGCAATGTTGGTGGGTCAGGGAGAGCATACAGTTTTTCAGGATGTCTCGTCCCTGTTCACAAACGTTCAGCTAATGTTCGCCAGGAAGAAACCATCCAGATTTGTCTTGAGTAACTCTTAACTAATGTGCTCTTCCTGACCCACCAACATTGCCTCGCCAAGTTCTAAAATTTGTACTAGAATTTATCACAAAGAAGAGCCATTTCGACTTTGATGGTTAATATTACGACCAGATCGACGATGTGGCAATAAAGTCGACAAATCCCTGGTTTCATGAGCCATTTTGAAGAGAAATGGATCACTCAGAACTGCGCCCGCTCCACCATTTCACGGTTCAGATACGTTGACGATGTGTTCACTTTATTTAAAACCAGGGAATTGAAAAGACCCTGGGATCGACACGTGATTTTTACGGTATCGACAGCAAACGTTATATTTAGTGATTTTTAGTTGCATTGAATTTTGCTTAATGTAATAACATTGCAAGAGGATTTTGCTAAACCTCGTTCCAGGGTCTGGGAAGAGAAGAAGAAAGACCCTGGGGACGAGGTTGGGGTCTGTCTCGAGATTGCTCGGTTATGGATCCCAAGATTGGATTTAATCTTATTCAATGGCTGGTTGGTAGGTCTCCCTTTTGCAAGCTCATTTTACTTGATGACTCATTGTACTATGATGCATCTTCAGCCTTAACTACATGGTGCTGTTATTCTTCGGAAACTGATGCACTTCAGCTTTCATCCAACCTCGGAGACCCAGAGGCAGTCAGTCGAGACGGGACGAAAATCGAGACTGGCGTAAAGTTTTTACCACGGCCTCCAGGGTTTTTATTGTTTGGGTATCTCTATAAAGCGCAGATAAATGCCCCAAAAATAAATTTTCGATTCCGCCACTTTTTGACCCCGAAATCCAGCTTCAAAGTGCTCGCTTTGGCCACGCCCAATCAAGTTGACCGGGAGACAGCACCAGAAAGAGACTTGGTTCCAGAATTGACACTGACGTCATTTCAGGAAAAGCGCACCAAATTCATTTTTTCGGAGGATCATTTTTGCTTTGTTCCTTTGGCGGGCTCTTCGGAAATTATGCCTGATCGATGTGCAGTTGTGGGTTATTCAAATATTCCTGATGCAGAAAAGAATATTCCTGATGCAGAAAAGGGCATAGCATTACAAAAATTCCATTTTATGGTGACGATCGAAGCGAAGCGAAGGCCAGAAGGAAGAAATCGACGGACTTCGTGAAGTTAAAGCGCGACAAGTGGGCACCAAGCGATTCATATGCTCTGTTTTCTTGTCACTTCGCTCCCGAGGACTTCACGCTGCGGCTATCGTTTGGAAATCTTAAATGCCAGCAAACACTCATAAAGGATGACATTGGTGTTCTTCCAGTACCAAAGTTTCAGCGCAGTAGCTGGGGAGAAGAAGATTTATCCGGTCGAAGTCGTCGTCAGGTTAGTCACGCCACATTAGCGTACAATCATAGTCGTTTTACAGACGTTGTGTGAAAATCGGGCATTTCAATTCCTTTTTCTTTTTTTACTTCTGGCGTACTCTCGTACGCTTTCTGTTTTCGATACAGTCCTGTAGATTCTTAGCTCCTTGTACTGAAGAATCTGAGAATTCTGTCATTGGCGATCAAGTAGAGACAAATATAGATACTGAACCGACGAAACCAGTAGACCTAAAAATTCTGGCAGATACTTTCTTTATCACCACTGATGCACGTGCTTTCTTGTACGATTATGTCAAACCAGTTTTGTAGCTGCCGTTTTCTTACTTCCATTTTTGTCCTTTCACGATTATATTCACGAATCCAATCTTCATCTGCCAGTGGCTTTTGACACTGAGGGCCTTCTTCTGAATCTTAAGGAGCATCACCGTCAAACGAGTCTGGATCTTCGGGCTCTATCTCTTCGTTCGAATAAACATTGGTCGAGTCATCACTGCAGTATGACGTCACGTTTCGCTTGAATGAAATTCAAAATGGCGCGCAAAGTGGCATTTGAAGAGACGTTAGAAAATGTAGGTTTTTCGTTGGAAAAACTGATTCATTTACTGTAATCGGAAATGGTGAAGTTTCTACTATATTTAGTCAGTTAAATTTGGTATTTTATGTGAGCCAAAAACATTCAATAGCTCGATAATTCGACTGAAACTTGCTACCAACAAGGAATTTTATCGAGCAAGTCTGTTAGCCGGTTGAACTTTCGAGGACAAGAACACAGCGACGCGCTGTTGTTTTGACACAGGAGTAGGAGGTTCGGCAAAAGATATGCAGGGCGTTGTGTATTCCGAATTTCAGCCCTCCAGCGCTTGTGGTTCTCCATATCAATCCCTTCAAATTTCAAAGTTGGAGTGGCCGTGGAGAAAGAGGCGCCGCATACAGTGTAAGTTCCTGCCTAATTTTTAATTAGCTTATGGAAAAAATTATAATTTACATTTTAAAGCAAATACTGTAAGCTTAAGTCAAACCTTAACATGCTCTGCTATTTCTAAAACCAGACTTTTGTCATTTATGAGGTGAAAGTGTGCATCAAACAGGGGCACCCAACGTCAATTTTCGGAAAATATCTGTTCGGATGACGATTTGAGATCTAGAAATTTCCAAACATTTGTTGTAAAATTCTTTGCTTGCCTGCCTGTCCTAGAATTTTCGAACGTCTAAAACATGGTATAATTGCCCATTTTGGAACGGATTTTTACCCTAAAAAGGTCACCTAGAATTTACGGGAGCCTTTTCTCTGGCTGAAATTTTCGTAAAGGTAAGTTTTGATCGCTATAATTTTCGGATCACAAGACTTTCAGCTAGGGAATCCGAACAGATGAAAAATTTTTAGGGATAAAAATATGCCCGTATCTACCCTTTAAATGTTAAAATACGTTTAACAATGCTTTGTTTGAGTAGTTTTGAACTATATTCTCGTTGGGTGCCCCTGATCAAACTGAAGTATATTAATTTTTACTCTGGTGAGAATTTGTTGCAATAGAGATTTTGGTGGGAAGGAAAAATGTTACTTCTTTCCACATAGGTATTTCAACACTATTTGCTGTGTTTGGTTTTGAAAGGACAACCTTAAGATTGTCCTGGGTTGTTTTTGAACTTGAGAATGTTGTTGTCCATGGAAAGATAGCTGGAAGGATAGATTGAAAGGTTGTATATACATCAGCGTGCTGAGGCACCCCATGAGCATAACATCCCTCAGCTACATGTATGTTTACTGAAGGGCTGCATTCTTTCAGAAGCTCTTTTAAACCTTCACTGAAAATCCCTTCATCAACTGCATAATTTGATCTGGGAATGGAATGGTCATATTCATCTTGTACTTGTTCATGTTCTTTGGCAAGATCAGACCAGCTTGATGGGTTTGAACATCCTTGTTTTTCTTGAAACATAGTTTTTGCTTCCTTGTATTCGGCCTCTATTTTGACAGCTTTCAAAAAGAGAGGCTGACATGACATACATATGTAAGGCACCATTGAACCATTACAAGGTTCTGTAGATATACATGTATATAGGTCATTGTGCAAAATTGTTTTATTTCCATTTTGTTCATCTAAAAGGTTGCATGCCACTGTAAACAGTTTATCAAATCGATACTCTTGTTTTATTTGTTTTACAGGGAATGTCACTGGAAAGGCAAACCTCATTACTGCACTGTGAAAATATCACAACACATAGATTTACTTTCAGAATGCAACGCTGGGTATCACTTCGGGATTTTGACGAACTTTTTTCCTTTGCAGGCTTGTGCCCACAAACCCACCTCCTTGAGGAAAAAGCCAAGTTAAGTCAAAGAGTGAGTCATAAAGCAAACATGTTGCCACCATTAACATAAAAAATGCAATATTTTTGCCCGGGGGGGGAGGAACTCCCATATGAAACAGACGGGGATGCTCGTCGGAAATTTTGACTTTTAACCCCTAAAGGAGACCATCTGGGCTTGGCTCAAGCTTTTTGTGACCCCTAAAGGAGACCAATCTTGGCAGCTTAAAGTATTGGCGCTTTGCCCGGAACACCCTAAGCGGGACCAAAATCCAATTTTTACATCCCCTAAGCGAGACGACGAGCATCCCCGTCTGTTTCATATTGGAGCCCCCCCCCTGGTATTTTTGTTCATTTTGAATTTTTTAATATTTACAACTGAAGTATATTTTCACTAAATTATTTTAATTGTATTCTATTATATTCTACTTTATTTCACTGAACGTTTGTTAAGTATATCTACAATATGTATATATTGTTCACTTTGATTATTAAATACATGTACATGTATTTTTAACAGAGAATTGATAGGGCTTACCAGCACCAAACCAAATACAGACTATAGAAACTAACAGCAATTTAATTTAACCAGAGGCACTCGATACAATGATTGCAACTACCCAATTCAATCACTGCAAAAACTCAACTCTGCTGCACTCAAAAACCAGAACAACAGACTGCCACATGCACAAACGGAAAAAGCCAACAAAAATTGCAACAGACTCTAACAAAGCCAACAAATTGCAACAGACACTAATAAAGCCAAACGAAATTCGCCACAAAAAGCCAAAAACAGCAACTTAACGTAACTGAAATGCAAATAATTTGTGAACGTGCTTAAAAACTGACAAAAGAAGCACTCCAGAACAGAGAAACTGGTTGAAATCGAAAAAATAACAACACCTCGACACGCAAACGGATTGATATGAAGAACGGCTGATTCAACCAACACGTAATGAGACAGGATTGAAATGTGTATTATCAAGGAATAAAACCTCCTATTTTGAAGAACAATGGTTCTACCGTTTTGAGAAAAATGGTGGATGTTTTTAGACAACATTTGACTGTCCCGAAGGCACTCTGGCGGTCCCGCAACTGAACCCGCGACAAATACAACAAAATTACAGAAACACGCTCTCACAAAACAAGAAACAATTTGCATACAAAGACAATAACAATAGCAAAGAGTTCACACTTACGATCAATTAGCGGACAAAAGCGATATTAGCGTTGGAATTAGCCTTATTGACCCCTGTTGTCCTTACCTCAATGGCGTCCCCACGCTAATAGCGGGAACAAGCCAAGCGAAGCGCTCTTCGTTGCTATGTGACGTCACACTGGCAGTGATGAGTCGGTCAAGAATAATTATTGAAAACAATAGAGTCGCCCCCTCCCTCCTGTTCGAATCCGATGAAAGACCGTTGCCATCATCTTCAGAAGAAAAGTTGCTTTGATGTTCCATCACTCACTAAAAGGTGTCCTAAAGCGTCGCTTAATTAATGAAACTACACGGTGATCGGTCTATGAAGGAAGTCAAGCTTTCTCTTCCAATTTCGAGTCGTTCCTGCAGTGACGTCACTCGTCACCAATCTTCGATTACGCAGTCAATTTGATTGGGCGTGTCCAAACCGCAGACTTTGAAGCTTGATTTCGTGGTCAAAAAGTGACGGATTCGAAAAATTATTTTTGGAACATTTATCTACGCTGTATGACGATACCAAAACCACACAAACCCTGGAGGCCGGAAAGACACTTTAAGTCAGGCGAGAAGAGCCCCTAGGAACATGACTTTAAGGACAGTGCCTACTATTGTTGTTGCGCATAAGTTCTGCGCATCTCGAGATACTCGGATTTCCTATCGGTGATGCTTACTAATACAAGGATATTGTTTGCGCGGTTTAGAACTATCCGGATAAAGTAGATCTTAGAAAGAAGTCTTGGTATCCAAAAAGAAAATTGGGGGTAACCGTGCAGTTTAGAGAGATAATTAAGCTTCAATTTGAGAAAGAACGCCATACATTGCTTTGTATTTTAAAGCTTTTTACAAATATTATTCATGAATTATCTTGGAAAAATGCGTGGTTACCCCCAATTTTCTTTTCGGATTTCAATGACACTTGTCAAGATCTACATTTCCTGCATAATCACACACCGGGGCAAAAATATTGTTAATTAGTAGGCACTGTCCTTAACGGACAAGTTCCAGAGCGAATTAAATTCTAACTTTCCGATTGGGCGGAAATTTTCGCAATTGTCTTTTTTCCGCCCAATCAGAGAACACTGGGGCCCTGGGGACTGGAGTAGGACAGGCCTAGTACAGTCCTTAGCCTAGGTCTCAGCCTACCACGAGAGGATGGACGTTCCCGCACAACAGAGTCTGAGGTGATTCCTTTAGCAAGCATCAGTAACCTCAATGCCCCCACCCCGTTAGGGTTACAGCAGATGGGCAGGAGGCGTTCCATAGCCTTGGTTGGCCACCCTCCTAGGAGAGGGATACTCCAAAATCAAACCAGCCACCCGTAGGGTCAGTCACCCACCTGTGCTTACCAATCTACTGACTCCGAAAGCCACGAGAAAACTCACCTATAATTGAAGAAATACACTTCAGCTGTCGTAATTGGAATTATTGGTGATGCCTGTCTCTTAGTTTTTTGGCTAAAACATCATTGTGGTTTGACTCGAAAGGTGCCGTTGTGGCAACTACCAGCAGATGTTTTAGTAGAGAGGAGGAGAACCTCTGTTGCCAAGAAAAAGAAGAGGTAAAATACCGTGGCTGCTGATATGGAGTAACTTGATGATCCCACTAAGTGTATAGTGGATCATCCCCGTTTCTGCGCCGCGGCAGTCAGTTTGAATACAGCACTACAGCAATACAGCAGAGATGTCTATGGGGGTATTTACATGAAACCAGGACGAACTCAGACCGGCATGAATTCGTATCGTCCTCCATACATTTCTTCTTTTGCGTTTACACGAGTCCGACTCGAAAATGAACTTCTCAGACCGGTGTGACTTCATCTCGGTTGTTGTACCGAGACGAGAAATGCTTGTACCGGTCTCATGTAAATAACAATAGATCTCAGACCGGATCCAGAAATTTCATACCTGTATGCTTTCGAGTCAGCGATATATTTATTAGACAAAAGATATTATTTCGTCCCGAAGCCAGGCACTACGCATTTTGTCCCAAGTTCATGTAAACAGCTGTAAAAATTTCATACCGGCACAAGTTTATACCGATCTGAGTTCGTCCCGGTCTCATGAAAATACCCCTATGAGGAACCTGACTTAAAAAAGAATAGACAATTTGCATGTAGACTGTTAGTAAGGTGGTGCTAGGGGACTTAAAGGAAAGAAAAAAAGGGTTCCATTGCCCTCATGTACTGTAAACTGTATTCAAGCTCATTTTCATGATCAGGAACCAGTTGTGTTTGAAGAAGTCTTGACATTCACTGGATTGCTTTATGCTGATGAGTAACCAGCACCATACATTGTATTCTTTGCATGATTATTATTGTTTTGTTGTTTATTGTTACAAGAGATCTTCCTTTGTAGGAGGTTGCCTATTTACCGAGTTAGGATTTCGAGTTGGATTTCGAGTTGGATTTTCGAGTTGGATTTTCGAGTTAGGAATTTTTGGCGGGATTTTTGTACTTTTACACTGAAACCCCAACACAGCTCCCATCGCTTTTGTTGCCCCACCGCATGTTATAAATCCAGATTTTCATCGAACTCTGTAAGAATTGAAGCTGTTTGAATCCTTGTTATATTGTTTGGAAAAGTAGAGTTTCGTTAAGTGAGTTGCTTTTAGGCAAAGAAATCACCACCCCGTACGTAATTCTTCTGTCCATTTTGCTGCACTGAACAAAGTCACCGGGTAATTACCCAATAACTCAATTTATTTTGACACGCATGGCTACAATACCAGTTAACAAAGACAGAGATAGCGTGGATTTTGCAACAATTTAACGTTTCAGTCGGCTTAAGCCAGTATCATTGACATGTTAAAATTTCTAGTCCCCAAAAGGTGCAGCGACCTGCAGTCATGATAATGTGAGTTGTTGACAGATGTAAAACAGGATTGTCTTTCAAACACTCTTTATTTTATCCTAACGACTCGTTTTTTATTTTAAAATTTACTTTACCCTCAGTCTGCATTTTACCCCTGGTCTGCATTCTGCAGTCTGCACTTTATCCCCCGGTCTGCAGTCTGCAGTCTGCGTTTTACACTGACCGATTTTCTTTCGGATCATTCTCCCGCGGGTTTGCGAACTCGCCCAGGCTTCACGATCTCTCTGTTCCGAACAAAATGGCGGAAGGAAATTACATGTTACTGGTGTTTTTCGAAGCACTCCGGTCAACAGCAAAGGAAAAGGCAGCACCTGAGCCTTAGTCTGATTTGCAGAGCGTAACGGCTGAGATTTCGCCGGCAAGAGTGGTCTATCAAAATTTTCAATTGTTATTTATTTTTCTTTATTTCTTTTTAATTCTGTGTTGTTTTAGGGTGGTCAGTAGAGGAGGTCCGTAGGGGTAGTCTGTGACGTGGACCGGTCCGTAAGGCAGTCCGTGTGGTCCGTAGGGGGGTCCCCGGTCCGGGGGTCAGTGTTTTCGGGTCACCCCGAGCAAAGCGTTCCCAGTTTCCCCTGCGATTAAAATAATCCTGGGAAAGGACTATTCAGAATGGCGGACAAAGGAAAGAAAAGGGAACAAGAGGAAGTGATACGGTTGTAAACTTGAGTTTCCACCCCGCTGTGCGCCCAGATGACCCGAACGTTCTTGTTAGAGCAGATTCCGATTGGTACTGGGATCAACAAAGCGTGAAATGGCGCCTGGGGAGAAAATCAAATCACAAGCTACGATACAATCGGTCAGACCACTGCAGTCGTTCTTTGTGGGAGGCGTGGTGGCCTTATGGTTAGTGTGCTCGACTCCGGATCGAGTGGTCCGTGTTCGGGTCCTAGCCGGGGAAATTGTGTTGTGTTCTTGGGCTTTACTTTACGATCGTTCTTAAAGAACCTTACTCACCAACTTTACATTGCGCGCCTTTGTTGTTGTTGTTGTTATCCTGGAATTTGGAATATATCAACAAGCATCGTTGAGTTATTTTTGCACTCGATAGAAAAATTACAACAGCTTTTTTCAGGAGGATTATCCTGTGAAATGTATTTCGAACAGAAAAACAGCAGAACATCTTCATTTTGAGCGACGTTCTATGAAGCTTGGAACTACGTCTGCAATGAATTCAAGTTCGAGTTCACTTTGAACTTTTCACCGGACCTTAATTAATTAGCTAGCAAGTCATATTTATTCTGTAGCTAAGCAGTTCGTAATGGAGACAACAAGGCTAGATTAATTCACTGCTAGCGCGGTACTTGTTAAATAAGCTTAATGCAAGCGATTAGCGATAAGCGAGTATAAAGTAAACCAAAGACAGTTTCAGTGTGGCGCGTGCATTACACAGTCAGATCACGTCAAGGGCCCCCAGCAGTATATTCATTATGCATTTTTCATTTAAGCAATAGACGACGTTTTCCGTGTTTCCATAGCCTGATCTAAACACGTTATTGTTGTCGATGCCTCGACAACGGTTTCGAAAGAACTCTGAGCGTTAAGTTATAGCCTTAGTGAAGGCTCGCGACGTGATGGAGGCAAGACGTGTTTCTGAAGCTCCGACTATTAAAGCAAATTTTGCCCCGGGCGTTTTACAAAGATCTGTTTCGTTGCCGGATATCTGGAGACCACCAACGAGGGAGTATTTTACTCATGATAAACAAGATACTAGACCAGGATTATCTTCGTTGCCGGTCAACAGTCATGGCAGGAATGGCGGCAACACAAAGTCTTGTACCTCTGTGTTC
>BLFP01005035.1:788782-791282 GCA_014634505.1 Montipora efflorescens
TTAGATCTCTACCGCCGCCTTTTCTAGATCTTGTTTTTTTCTTCATTCAAGAGCGATTTCACTAAGGGACTCATCCACGGAGGGTCTCTAGAAGACATTCGAATCGATTTGCTTGGAAAACATTCATTCATTAATTTCTCTAAAGTAGAGTGAAGCGAGTTCACCGCAATATCAAGATCAAGGTCATCATTAACGTGATTCTAGTCTTGTTCGAGGAGCTTATGATAAAACATGATTTTGCGATGCTCTCGGTAATCACGCATTGTGCAACTAAATCTCAGGGGCTTTAGTCTCACACCTGCTGGTAAAATTACGCCTTTATGGTCTGTTTTCATTTGGGCGACAATAGAAAAGAGACCTAGAAAAGAGAGCTTCATTGTTAGTCAAACAATTGTCCAAAACAGAATTGCCTCGCGTTGGAAAGTCAACCGGCGATTTTAAACCAGATAAATTCGAAAGCTTTTCCAAGTCAAGCCGGTTGAGGTCTCCTCCACATAGCACTAGTCCACTCGGATGACACTCGAGAAACTGATCTACCATGTCCGTGGTATATTCAATTAAATCGTCTTCCTGGTATTTAGATCTAGGTGGATGATAAATACCACACACTAGCATATGATGGCCCGATGGTAATTCAATTTCCAAACTGATGGACTCAAACAACGCTGATCTTGAAACCGATTTCACTTTTACATTTTTCCTCTCATAAATCGCTACGCCTCCCTTGTCCCGCTTGTCATTGTCGAACCAGTTTCGATCCCTTCTGTAAATGGTGTAATTAGATATAGCAACAACCGAGTCCGGCACGATCCTTTTTAAATGTGTTTCGGAAACAACGCAAATGTCGATATCATTCGCAAACAGATCAGCCTCAAGTGCCAAATTGGCTTTAATTCCATTCCGTGTCTTAGTCAAGCAGCAGATATTTTAAAAACATGCATTTAGGGACCGCATATTTTTCTTCGGTGAAGGGATTAGTGCTGGAGATCTTGATTTGAGACCATTTAATTCTTGTTAAGTTGTTGTGATTACATCCGCGGCTTATCGGCTTATCGAGAGTGCGGATGAGGTTGATTTTGTACTTGCGAGGTGTGAAAGAATCCCACTTGGTGTAAAGGCCTGTGAATGTCTTCTTCCGGTAGACAGATGTAGAGAAAGTGTTGTCAGGGCAGCGTTTGAGAAGGATGTCTAAAAATGGAATCTAATTGTCTTCTTCGAATTCAAGAGTAAACTTAATGCTATCGTGTCGACTATTTAGAAAACTTAAAAACTCATTAGCATTGTCCTTGCTGTCAAACATGGTGAAGGTGTCATCTACATATCTGAACCAAAGTGAAGGACAGAATCTGCTGTTCATCAACCATTTTTCTTCAAAGTGGCACATGAAAATGTTAGCCAAAACGGGGCCTAAAGGTGAAACCATGGCTACACCATCAATCTCATCGAAGTATTGGCCATCAAATATAAAATGACTCTTCTTAGTGGCAAACTGCAAAAGATCTTTCAAAACAGAACGAGGTAATTGCGGAAGATCAGGGAGAGAGTACAATCTGTCTAGACAAATCTGTATTGTTTCATCAAGCGGCACGTTTGTAAAAAGAGAAGTGACATCCAAAGAACACATTATTCCATTGTTGTTACAGCTGCAGATCATTTTTCTCAGTCTAGGTTCCAGACCCCTATTGTTTACGATATATATGTAGTTTTTAAAAAATTGTAACGGTCACTTTTGAAAATGTGTGTTGACTAGCATACGAAACGTCAAGTTTTATAAAAATGCGTTGGAATACAATGTTTACCACCGTTGTTTGTGTTATTTTCTAAATCAAGCTACGATGGCCTAAGAACAAGAGTTTATACGATATAGCCCCAGTTTCTCTGAAAATCTCGGCTTTCTAGCCTGAATGACGCCTACATGACGTCCATTCTAATTCAGGCAATTTGAGCCGATGCGATGACCAAATTTTCAATCGATCGCGGAGCTCTCTCGAAGCGGTTTTTCTAAAGTTTTTCAGCCAAAAAATTACACTACAGGCTTCGGAATAGATAAAGAAAAGGATTTGTGGTTTATTGGATGGGATTTCAAGCGTTAAAATCGCTGAAAAGGTAAAATTATTTTCTTAGCGATACAATTGCGTGTCTTGAGCACATGGTCCTTTGATCTCGCAGAATTGTGTTTTCCCTCAAAATATTCGCTTGTTTTCGCTTTCGCTCGAACATATTTACCTTCATTACATGTCCAGTGGATAGTTTTATTCTCTGGGATGAATCGGTTATTTGGGAGGTTTTTGGCAAACAGAGGTTAATAGGCCATTTTACAGTTGTTTGCTCAGCGACCAAGCCTATGAATGGCTGCGAGGCTGCCGGTGACCTTGCATTGATACAGACCTCACTGCTTTTATCATGTAAATTGTGTTGTTGTAACGCTAATTAGTCCATATTAACATTACAAAAGCATGAAGGTTTGTATCAAAACAGGGTCACCGGCAGCCTCGCTTCC
>BLFP01005035.1:796282-801272 GCA_014634505.1 Montipora efflorescens
GGCAAAACCTTTTCTAAACGTTTAGCTAATACTTTAGATATTATTTTTGCGTCTACATTAACTAACGAAATCGGGCGCCAATTTTTAATCAATCTTTTATCTTTCCCCCTTTTTTCAATTAGCGTTATTATAGCTTGTTTTTGGGTGTTTGAAAGTTCGCCAAACTTATAAACATAGTTGATACAATCTACTAAACATTTACCAATTAAAGGCCAAAATGCTGAGTAAAACTCAACTGTTAGACCATAGGCATCATTTCCGGGAACGTATAATAGCCCCTTGAGTAATATAATCATAAAGTTCATCATGATTAGCTTGTACGCGTTCTAGTTCTTCAACATTCTGAATTGTTGGCTCGGCATCACATTTTTCCTTGCAGCGACGTAAATTTCCTTCTACTTCAATTAGGTTCGCTCTTCTGCTTCGAGCTTTTATTTTACTGTAATTGATCGTAAAAAAAAATCGTATTTTGTATTTAAGCAGATCCCACAGGACACGCTTATCAATAATTTCTTTATACTCTTCTTGCCACGTTTTAAAATTTCCGTCAACTGACAATACTCATTGTCGTTGACTGGCGTAGAATTAACTTTCCAAAGACTTGGTCCCCCGTTTCTATCATCAATACCATTAAGGGCTAAAGTTATTGCCGAGTGGTCAGATTTTATCGAAGGTATTATATCAACTGATTCGACATCCTCTTGTAAAGTGTCACTCACCAACCAAAAGTCTAACCGTTTCTGAATAATGGGAGATTTTTGTTGCCACGTTAAACGCCTTTCTTTTGGATTCCTAATACGCCATATATCCACCAGGTCTTGTTCCAAACAAATATCCTCTAAGTTCTTAACCGAATCCTTCTTTTTTTTAATTCCCCCACTTCCATCTAATTCTGGGTCAAAGGTAACGTTAAAATCTCCCCGTAATACAATAGAACAATCTAATTTCGTTTGAAATGGATTTTTAAAAAACGCTTTGCTCGGCACATTTATTTGGTGCATAGATGTTGATTAGAAGAAATGGAGTGTCCTGTATCATTGCATGTAATAGAATGTAGCGACCCTGATCACCCACCTTGGATGACATTAGTTTAAAATCAAGCTGCTCCCTCACTAAGATAAGGACCCCCCTGCTATGTGAACTTCCGTGTGAGAAGAACATATCACCCTTCCATTGTTTGCGCCAAATATTTTCCACTTCTTTGGAACTATAAGTTTCTTGCAAAAAGCATATATCAGCACCTGAAAATAGTCTTCCTCTTGTCAAAAGAGCGAATCCCACGAGCATTTAGTGATAACAACTTAAAATTAATGTTTATTCAGTCCCATTATTCGGAGAAAATAAATTCGTGTGAGCTGCAGCAATTATACATTAAGAAAAGAAAAAACAAAACAACAACCAAACAAGGACAGACTAAGACACAAACAACAACACCTAACCAACGCAAGCAGAGACTCCACATTGTTAAAAGGCCGAGGCGCAAAATATGTGGTAATTTCGGCCTCTGGGGTTTGAAACTAATAATACGACGTCATTTCTGACTTCTACCAAAACAAGAGCAAATGTACATTCAAAGTTTATAGCTTCTGTGAGTAGAAATTATTTCTAAGTTATCTGGGCAATAGCATTGATGATATTTTCAATAAATAATATTTTTTTATTTGAAACCCTCAAAATGTCGGTCCTAATTGGGTCCGTTGTTTCACGATTTTATTCGGGCACCAGAATTCCATCTATGTAAAGTTTGTCTGGTTCTTGCCAGCTGAAGAATGCTCGTTTCCCTTCTGCTCTCGCTTGTCGAATCTTAGGCCACTCGGATTCTTCCTTCGTTCCCTTACTTCCTTTGGCAAATCTGCAAGCACTTTGACCTCTAGTGAATCCCTCATTTCCCTCGCTGCATTAAAGACCAATTCTCTGTCTTGAAAGCGTAGAAAACGCGCGATGGCTGGTCTAGTGTATCTACTAGATTTTTTACCGATCCTATGGATTCGTTGAAACTCTTTTCGCCTTACATCTTCCATTTTGAGCTCCCTTTCAAGAAAGCGGTAGACCACTTCTTTTGTATCTTCGTTCCCCTCGTCACTGGCTTCGTGAAGATTCAGGAATCGAAAGTTCTCGCGTCTATTGTAGACTTCTTGGTACAGGATCTTGCTTTCCAAGCTCTTGATTTCCAGCTTGTAGTTGTTTTCCTTACTTCTTAATTCTTGAACCTCTTTATTGAGAAAAGAAAGACTATTATCCATTTGGTCGACGTCCTTCCTAAGTTCAGTTGTCTTGCTCTCAACAGCCGCCATTGCACTTTGCACTTTGTCTACCGTTTTCTTAAGGCTTTCTACCGTAGACGTTAAAATATTAACTGTCGTAACGACGCTTTCAAATGTAGTTTCCAAATCCTCAAGCTTGCTGAGAATGAGCTGCAAATGGGAGGCAACAGTTTGCGACATAGCTAAAGCTTCGATAATCTTGTCCTCTTCACCCGGGCGATCAGTAATAACGTCGTCCACGGATGAGGCTTCGTCACAAAGACTCTTCTCGTTTTCTTTTTCTGGTGATATGGTTTCAAGGTCGGTCGCTCGATCTGGCTTTCCTTTGGAAACTTTATAAATGTTCGCCATTTAAAATTAAGACCTCACAGTCTCCAAAACGCTCAATGTTTGGAAGAGCAGAGAAAGAAACGTCCTACATCTCGCAGGCTCGACCCAAACCCCTAGTTCCAGGCCAAACTGGCGTGTTTGAATGAAATACATCAAAATGTGAATGATTTCTTTTTCAGAGATAAAGTTGAATAAAGTAAATCAGTAAAACGCTTTTTTGACATTGAACTGACAAAGTGTCCTGACGGTTTCTAATTTTAGCATGATTCCTATTCGCTGGCTATTGACAGTTGACTCCGAAACGGCTTCTTTCCTTTTCCATTCGCTCGCTGAGGGTGTGCTTGTTAAATTCATTGCCAAACTGGTGAATTCCAAAGAACATTTCACTCAAACAACCGATATCGCTTCATGATGCAATGTCGGTTTTTCGCGTGAAATTTACCGTGGAATTCACTGGTTAGGCAATGAATTTTTCTATGGAAGAAAGCAAAGAAAATGATTCCGTAACCGGAAACACTAAAACACAGACAATTCGAAAACCTTTTTTTTTTTCACTGACCTTACAAGCATTAAGAATAAATAACCAGAGACCTCCGTTCTTAGGCTTGGCTAAGTCTATATATTAGTCCTCTTCAACCCTACTCTGCAAGAACTAATTGAGACCTCCGTAAGCGGTTGGCTAATTTTTGACAGTAGAATCAACCAAACGTGCTATTGCCAAATAAGAGCTTTAATTTTGCATGTCGATGTTCTCATTGTCTCAAAAGTCAATAGCAGGTAATATATTCAACCGTCAACCTAAACGACTTATCACCAGACAATGGTTTTTTACTGATAAATATATCATTATTTGGCTTCAGTCAGCAAAAGAAATTAGTTCATTCTCTTGTCAATCTCGAGAAGACTGGATTTGCAACCAAAGGGTGAGTCAATTTGCAAAATTAAGGGCACGCGAAAACAAACCAATCTCACATTTACTATCGATACTATGGCACATTGCAATAGACTTTTCAAATAAGAAGGTTGTGTTGCTCACGGCCTCATTCCATTGGGTTCAAACAGGTTTATCTAGATTGTTAGGAGTTTGTTGTTGCATTGGTACTAAGTTAATGGAAAGGAATGGTTCTGAAACCCCGCAAATTTCTTTGTTTTAGGTTTTTCTTCTTCTTTTTGGGCCTTGACTGTGCACAATAGTTGTTTCCTCCGTACTGAGGAACTAACCAATAGAAACGTGTTGGTTACGTAAGAGTCATGCATAGTGTATGAACGCAAAACAAAAGAGTGTGCTCGGTCGTGGACTTTCCAACCTAAATCTTGGCATCTTTGTTTGCTCCGTTGATGTTTCCCGACCTTCCAAACCATTCACCTCTATTAACTATGATTGGTAACAAGCTGTTCGAAATCTTAAACAATTAATACAGAATGGTTTAGGACTTCATAAAGCGAGACAGATTTTTTACAATCATGATATTTACCCAGTGGTGTCTTTAAGTCCATCCGTAAGCAATAATGCGATTCTCTAGTCATTAATCTCATTATGACACAAATAGTTACATTTGAACGTCCTTAAAATATACGTAATGATACAAAGGTTAAGAATAAACGAACGTTTCCCCACAACAGACTGTTACATGATATGAAATGGGCAATAAGCAAACGTAGCTTGTAACACCTATATTATATATATTTCCAAAAAGCATTAATAATTCATGACCCTAAAGGCCTATCAAAACACCGATAAAACGTCACGTGTATGAGCTTTATATCCTGATAAAACACTCCTCGTTAGTATTCTTTATATAAAGAATACTAATAAGGCATAGCCTGTTTTTCTTGTATGCTAATATTCACCTTCACAATTTGAACCATTGTTTTGAGTCCAAAGGGACACGCTCTTTGTGGAATGTTTTTGAAGCCGTTCAAAAAACTCGCAGCACGTGTGTTAGAGTGATTTTACTTGACCCGTGAAACAGAGAATAATAGTTATTGTGTAACACTACCTCCTAATTAGACCTTTGTTTTTCTGTTACTCAGACTATTTACACGAAAACACCCCACGATCTTTTGCAAAAATTTCTGACGTTTAGTCTAATAAACGAAGAAAAATATTACAATAACTGTCGTATAATTTATCTCTTCGCTAGTGTCATTATTGTGTGTTTTGTTTTTGTGTTAGTTTTTTCATCTTCGATGTTGTATACACCATGTGATAGTGGCTTTTACGCACACATAGCGTGTAATATTCCACTATATATTTCACGGGTCAAGTAAAATCACTCTATCGGGTCTAAAAACACTCGGCTACGCCCAAGTTTTTAAACCCCGATAAAACACTGCTGCTTGTTTTTTTAAACATTATATATATATATATATATATATATATAAATCCCCTGATG
>BLFP01005035.1:809567-814567 GCA_014634505.1 Montipora efflorescens
GGTTGTTTTGGTACTTTTTACTGTCCTTTACATGCAAGAGGAGGAAGCAATTGATTTTTAACATTGTATTACGAATAATTTGAAGATGTTGATTCACTGAAATTCGGCTTATCCCTCCTAAACGTTTGTACATGACATGAAATACTTAACAAACGATTGACTAGCTAGAACGTTTCCAGATCAGCCCACCTCGATCATAATGTTGATTCAAAGAAATGGATATCACTTTTAAGCAATAATTCCCTGTTGGTTGAAAGCAACATTTTTCAAAGGAAGCTGCTCTTATCTATCAAGAACAAATATCAATCGCTACTTGATGACAACCACCATATAATACAACATAAGAAAAAGTACTGCCGAATATAAAATAAAGTGAATTTAAAAACATTTTAATTAAGAAAATCCTATAGCTATGCCGAACAACCCGGAAAAAGATTCTAGCCTACGTCCCCCACAATCCCTTTGGATTTCCATCTTATAACTCCGTAACATTAAGAGTTATACACTCGATAAATGTTGCTAGCTGGTAACTTTTTATTTTAAACTTAAAGGTTTGAAGCACTTGGTAATGAAGCTCCGTGCGGATCTTATATGGTTGGTAGCACTGTGCCTCCATTTGCTGCCTACAACCGTCCGCCCCGCGTCCTCAGGGAAGTGGACACAGAGGTTGACCAAAATGTCTTTGATTGTGGCACCGGCGTCCACTGTTTTTGGAATGAGTTCCCGAGCGATTACCATCGATGCTATTAACCAGATGAAAAGAGGTTGGCGCGTTATGGGTTTTAAGTGAATCCCTATCGAGGGCATAAAGCCTAATAGTTAATGAATCGAATTAATTGCTAGGCTGACTAGTACAACTAGACAGGAAAAATAAACTCGGCACTAAAAATTTCAACAAGGAGGTAAACACAGGCGGCCAATTGTAAGCGTATTAATGTCGCTACGTTTCATACCCATGATGGCAAAGCCCAGTCAGATAGGATCCTATTATATTGCTCATTATCAGCAGTCGAGTATTTGATCAGTTCCCAGTTTGAGGGTCTCAAGCTCGCGATTTCAATTCTTAATAGTTTATAATGGAAAGATAATAATTGAGATAACTTATTAGGGCGGGGATATACGTCAATGCTTGAAAAAACTATAATGAAACATGATCGAAACTGTTACTTAGAGTTATTCTTAGTCGTTCAATGAACGTCAAGCGTTTCCAATATCCCCTTGAAGAAAACAGCTTCTTCAGTGAAGAGAATATATGAAAGACATATATTTGCACTGCAGAGAGACCGTATTATGTATTTGAGATCATCGCAGTTGTTAGCGCTGCTTTAGTGGCAGCGAAATGATAACCTGAAAAATCCAGTTGAAGCCTGAATTTTTCAGGCTTTCATTTCGCTGCTGCTAAGGTAGCGCTCAAAAGTGCAATGATCTAGAAAACATAACAGCTTCTTCAAATCACCCAACAATAGAGAAGAATATAGGCGAAGCAATTGTTTTCTATCAGCTTGCGTCTCATGGGGATGCGTGCGTAAATACGTTCAGCCTGTACTCTGCGGCGGGAGGCTAGGGTGTGGGGCGCATTCTGCATTAAGACGCGCGCTTTGTGTTTATAACAAATTGAACACAGTTTACGCTTTTGTTTTATCACAAAGGTGAAAAGGAAGCAGCAATGGAAAGCTTACAACAAGCCATTACAACGCTTGCACTGCTTGATGTAGCAGGGGGTGCAGTGGTGCAGAACCCCTGGACACTTCTGATCGCAGAGGACATCAGTAAGAAGCGGCAGTTCCAGAACGTAAACAAAGCCATGGCAAACTATCGTAGCGCTATAAGCCGGGGAGTGTCATCACCAATAACCGATCAGGACAACCTTATACGTGAGGTATTGCGAAAAGATGAGCGCGGTACCAACTCAGTAAATGCAGCTAGGTGAAAGCGTTAATAGAGGAGGAGTCTGACTTACCCTTAACCGAGGCACAGACCAACTTCATACACCCAAACTGATTGCAGTGCGGTGTGTCGAGCGCTATAAGAAAGCTTCATAGCTCCCAGTTTTTACAATATCCATCTCATTTTTAACATCCATCTCACGTTCGCGTTTTTTTTTCGCACAAAGTGAAAGCTAGAATGAATGTGCCGTCCATTCTAAATTTGCTTTAATAAACTTTCATCTTCTTTTGAATACTATTTTGAAAATAAAAGGATTTCATGAGGATCTTTATGGAATACAGGAATTCTTTTGCTTTGGTATGTTCCTGGGACCTGTAACATGCATTTGGTCATTTCTATGTTACTTGCGCGAGAGACAGATCAGACGACTTCGAGATTTTAATTTGTAGTTTGGGGAAATTGTCATGAATGTTATTGATTGGCAAAAGGATTCAGCTTACTCTTTGGTCGTCTTTAAAGAACAGTAACAGCATAGTTTTCTATTTCTCTTCAAAACCTTTCACGAGACTTTAGATCTGCGCATGCTTCCTCAAGATAGTGAAACAGGCAAAACAGCCAGTCAAAGTGTACGAGTTAAGATGATATATTTTACTAGTCAAAAGCCTCAAGCGAGGTACTTGGTAACCAATCAGAGTTTTTATAGGCCTTACATCATGGAAAATGACACTATTCATAATTTGGTAGTGAACAATCAAGACGCAGATTTGCATACGATAGCTGACGAGTCTAGCCCCGCGGGGAGCCTAGGGTAATTGTACTTAGTCAAGAAACACGCGAGTTGATAGACTCATCAAATGCGATTCTCGCTCGTGTGAACACCCAGGTTTCCCGACTGGGTGTGCAGCACTGTCCGAAATTTGTCGAGAAGTTGGAATACCAGGATAGTGGTCACTACGGAAAAGGGGAGAGAGGCTTCGGAGACCATAATGTCTAGAAAGGGTCGACTCCAGGGCGGCGTCCTCTGCCCCAGGCTCTTCACGGTCTGTCTGAATCCGATCGCCTGGGAGTTGGGTGCGTCAGACAGGTATAGACTTTCTAAGCCTATCGACACAAAGGTCACTGATCTTCTCTACGTAGACGACCTAAAGATCATTGCCGCATCGGAATCGAAACTCACATGTCTGATGAAGTCGGTGAAGGCTGCTACAGCGAATGTTGGGTTGCAATAGAACCCTAAGAAATGTGCTGTCACCCACATAAGGAGAGGGGTCCATGTCGTTAACAGCGAGGGAGTTAAGGTTAATGGGAATGCCAAGATACCGAGTCTGGAGGAAGGTCAGCAATACAAGTTCTTGGGCGTGCTTGAGTGTTTAAACCTAGCCGAGAGAAGCTAGCGCTGAAGTGCTCTGCTAAGGAGTATCTCCGTAGGATGTCCTTGATCCGATCGAGTCCCCTCTCGGACTACCATCGTTTGATTGCATCTAATCAGTTTGCAATGCCAGCGATGAGTTACTTTATGTGGAATCAGCATTGGCCAATAACAGAGCTAAATAAAATAGACAGAGAGGCCCGCAAGATCGTTGTAGAAAACGGAGGCAGGCACCCCTGTGGTTTAACATCACTATTGTGCCTGCAACGAGATAAGGGAGGGATGATCTTGCGCTCGATCGAGAGAGAGTATAAAGAAACTAAAGTTAAAGCAGCAGTCAAGTTGTTCCAGAATAGAGACCCGGTGAAAAAGGCGGTGCGTGATTTCGAGAAGCGTGTGGAGAGTGTGGGACACCAGTCACTGACAAAGGAAGCGGCGAAGTACGCACCTAAAGCTCCAATACCCTTATCCAGACTGCGTCACAAAAGAAGGAAAGGTTATAACCGGAGAGAAGCTTAAAAGTCACCTGAGTAAAGACGGAGAACTAAGACTGAAAGGGGACTTAATCATCATCATGAATCCTTATGGACCCCATTGGGGCATAGGCCGCAACAATGTCCCTCCTCAGCCGAGTCTTCCTTCGCAATTGCCTGAACCTCTTCCCATGTCAGACCCATCTCACTTAGTTCGATCTTAGCCGTCTTCCTCCGAGTGGTTTTGGGCCTCCCCCTTTTCCTTTTGTCTGCAGGCGTCCACTTAAGGGCAACCTTGGGTATCTATCCTCTCTGGCGGCATTCGTAGTACATGTTCCAATCATCTGAGCCGGCGTTTCTTAATTTCGAGGTCGATACTGGTGCATCCAGTCTTCTTTTCTTGTAAAGGTTGTTGTTGGAAATTTTGTTGAGCCAGAAGATTTGGCAGATCTTTCGCAGACAGCTATTGTGACAGACACTAGCGTACTGACTTTGTTTATGTCCCTTTTGACAATTCGCCAACATTCAGAGCCATACAGTAACACAGACTTAACGTTACTGTTGTAGATGCGCACTTTAGTCTTCCCTTCTCTCACCTTGAAGATCTTGATTACGTTGACGATATCGCCATCCTTTCTTCAACACCTGCCCATCTTCAGGAGAAATCTGACGATCTTAATACAAATGCCAAGATGACGGGACTAGTTATCAGCAAAACGAAATCCAAAATCATGTGTGAAGGAGGACGTAGGGGCGCAAAAATGGCATGGGAAGTTGGCTACATCAAGAAAAGGTGACGAGGAGCTAAGAACTGAGCGATGCTTTTGGTGGATAAGCGAGTGGCGGACATGCCAAACACACACAGTGGCGGGTGTTCGAATTACATGAACAGCTTTTATCCACCCGAATGTACACCATCCACAAGACACGCGCGAGTCGGAGCAGTGACCCAACGTGTAGGTTATGCGGTACAGCGCCAGAGAGCATGGCTCACATCTTATTCTCCTGCCTGCGCTTGCACAAACAAAGTACATGGAAAGACATGACGTAGTCTTAAAGGTCCTATTCTTTGAGATCCTATTTGATCTGCGCCTGATAGACACTGTCCCTCCTTGGTATTCACCCATCAAACCGCAGCCTGTCTATGAAACAGCGGAGGTACAGGCGTACTGGGATGTTCCGGTCTGTGGGGAATTTCAAGTACTGAGGGAGAATAGAGGATACGCCAGGATTGTCAACAACCAACACAAGCAAGTCATAGCGTTGGAGAT
>BLFP01005035.1:817067-822301 GCA_014634505.1 Montipora efflorescens
TGATTGGCTCTCTTATTGGCTACTATAAAACAATGAGACCACGAGGCCGAGTTTTCTATGAGTGAGTAATCAACAAGGCGGGGCCGAGTTTACTATCGCTCATAGGAAACGAGGGTAAGTGGTAAAAAAGGAAAGTTTAAGGAAAGGAACTTTGTTCAAGTGTCGAATCGGTCTAACTAATTGTTTTTGGCAGACATCTAGTTAATTGTGCTTTGGCCTCCTACATGAAATTGAATGCTGACGTCAGCATTTTTCGGCAAACCTTGTCCGTAACGTATCCTTTAAAGGCAAAAGATCAATTTTATTTCTTAAGAGCCTCTTTAAAATGCGGAACATAGTAACTCGTGAATGCTAGTTATGAATGCTATTTAAGCAGTACGGACAGGAAAGGCTGAAAAAAAATCTACCCGGGGGTACCGGTGCAGTTCTCTACCAATTGAGCTATCAAGTCAACTGGGAGCTGGTCATACCATGTTGAATGGGCCTGTTACCTACCTTTTATGCGATTGAAAGTAGGGGTCGCCACGCGTTTTTGGAATTTATTTAATTTTTTCTCCATTATATTTAGTCGTGTTCGCATTATGAAAAAAACACATTTCCGTACTGGGAAAAGACGATCTTTTATCTATCGAAAGGTTCTTATAGGTTTACGTGGGCAGTAAAGAAGTTCAAATTCAAAGTGACCTCTGATGTCCCGCGGGACCTTCCCGAGATGTGCAGGACGAGTCCGCACGAACAAAAGAAGGCACCGTCCTCAAATCTGAAAGATGCAGTTATACTTCAGGATCAAGTCTAACTTCTTACTAACCGAACACAAGGTCAAATTGGGGAATACTGGACCCTGGTCACGAGAGTATTGACCAAGCATAGTGTTTTAAAAAGCGTGCCGGTTTGGTTTTTGTTTTACCTCAGATTTGGTCAATAAAGTGGTGTCAGGTTCTTGAGCCAATGGAGAAGCTCAGAAAAACAAAACCAAGGCAATTGCTAAATTACTATCGGCACGTAACCGAAAACCGCTCTTTGCTTACAATATTTCTTGAAATAAATGTACAGTAACCATCAATGTTCATGTTCTGCTTATGCTGACAGGTATTGTTGGGGTAACTACATTCATATACTCCGTAGCCACTGGATCCACAATCGCAGGTCCTCTCGGTGCTGTAGTTGGCGCTTTACTTGGTCTTGTCGCCACCTTGATTGATGTCTTCAGTAGCCACCCCTCGTCCAATATTGACGCAACCATAAGAAACCTGCGGACTTTAACGCGGGCTTCCAAAGACGAGCTGGACGATACCAGCAACTTTTTTCTCTCCCTTGGGAAAAAGTTTGGCACAATATACGAGAGCAACGCAGCCAACATGATTGAGGTTTTAGGCATGCCAACCGCTCCACTCTCCTTCAAACCCTTCAGCGGAGGTACGACGTCTGGGGGACACCTTGGCGCTGGTAAATTTCGCATGCTCGACCGGTCAAAGTTCTCAAATCCCTACTGGACCGTTAGTGGTACTGAACCCATCGGGTACGACTTTTACGGAAAACGAGGTGATAAAAACTCGCATGGTGTAACTGTCTTTGTCGATACCAAATTTGTAAAGGCGTCTGGAAGACCACTCAAAGGTGCTATGATCCAGACATATTCAGACGGGTCCGAAAATCATTATATTCATGATCACGTGACCATCGAGGACTTTGGCAACCTGAAATCTGGTCAGACCATAAAAGTCAAAACGGGTTACGGTAATGACGTCATTGCTATTAATGGTCCCGTGGGCAAGTTCAGTTCAGCCTTCAGTAATGTGCTCGATGTAATCACTGGTACAGCTAAAAATGAACTGACTTTCGGAGGGATACCGAAGGCGCATGCGCAGATCAAAGGAGTGTACTTTAATCGCATTAACGAACGTGTAGGGTTTTTTCACGGCTCGAACCGCCAAAAGCACGAGTTTGGGACGATCAGGGGTATAGTTCTAGTGCGTGGAAGCCCTTTTAACGATCACATTATCCTGCATGGCAATGATTTCAGGGTAGAACAATCTCATGGGCAGAATGTCTACGAAGTTGACCTCATCCATGCAAGCGCAGATTCCGGGAATATTACGCAGACCATAGTCGATGACAGTGGAAAAGTTCCCAGGATCCGTGTGACGTCATCAGGGGATATTGGAGAAGAAAGCTTCAGTTATACCCGCCCGGTAACAAATTTTATTTCTGTAAAGCCCTTTATTTTGTATGTGCAAGGTTCATTTTTTTAACAGCAGCAACAACAGCATGTAAAAGTAAAGAATTTTATTCATCGCTTTAACAAATCGGCGTCCTTGAGATTCTTTTGTTTTTGACTGTTTCCACAGGCATTTTTTAGCATTTCGGTCATTTTTGCCCGGACTCACGTCTATGTTTGCGTCTCAGTGATGACGTGAAAGTTTCGTCATTGTTTTCGGCGTTGGACAAACGTAAATCAAAGATGGACATGTAACTGAATCACTTCGCTTTGAAAAACAGTATTGCCCCAGCCTAACTGGCTGTGTTTCTCTCTTTGGCATCGATAGGAACTTGCAATCTCCTTACGAAACGAGGACGGCTCCTGGTCCTTACTTCGCACACTAAAGCTCAGTTACAAGGTAGAACCATTGGTGGAACTGTACGTAAACGGCAGCATAACAAAACAACTTTACGTGAGCTGGATGAAGAAAGTCCAAGTTACCGGTGAACACTTTAACTACCAATTCTACTCTGACCTAACAGGAACAAACAGGAATGATCTCGTCAAAATTATCAGACCAGGTTCTGGGCCAAAAAGCAGCCACACCGTGGATCTGAAGGAAGGCGATGATATTTTGGTACTAACCGAAAATCTCATGGAGGTGTACAGTATCAAATCAGGTATTCTCCATTATCACGGTAATTTTAGAGTTTGATGTATTCGAAACAAGAAAATCCACAGACGTTTCTGTTTAAAACACCTGCAAAAATAGTAAAATGGGCACGTTTAAGAAATTTGTCTTTTAAGACAGCGATGATATTCCTGGCAGAAATTAGAGTTGTGAGAGTTGTAATAATCCGAGTTTCTGTACCAAAAATGAGGGCCGGAGACATTCGTTTTCTTTAACTTGTTTTTCAGATATAACAAAAAGGTAAAGTTCTTTGTGTTGTGCCTGTGAAAGAGGTACAGTTGAAACAGTTGTTATGTGGGAGGTTAGGATTTGAATCGCACGCATTTCCTCTAGTAAAAAACTTTATTTTGTGCCCCTTGCCATACCGACAGCAAGTAAAATTTGTCTCTCTAACTGGGCTGGCGTAGTTAATTATATTGCATTACATGAAAGGACCGTAAAATAGACTCTGAATCGAAAGTCACCATGAAGAATTAAATCCAAGTAATAAGAAAAGATTGCAAAAACTGAGCAGAACGTCTTGGGGAAATTGTAGTCTGAACGTATGGGCGGCCGTTACCGCCAAAAATACGAAGTTCGTCAAATGGAATAGAGAAACGTGAATTGGTTCATTGGCGCAGTACAGAAGAGACTCAATGAGTTAGAAATGATGTAGCGTAAATACAAGTAGTCTTGTTCCCTTTTGTCAAATGGTTCACTCAAACAATAAACGAGGTAGGAAGATAGGAAATTGTCTGGCCATTACTGTTTATAAACGGAAAAGACTAACTGAAACCGTAACCGGTTCATCTTCCAAATACGAACTGGTATAGTGTGTCAACCAATGGTCCGGTGTGATGTTAATAAATGGCTTACCTTAACCTAACATGGTTCAGTCCATTGATGTTCAATGTAATATGAAACGCTTTTATTAACGAAAAGTCGATTGATTTAGTGTAATTAAAAATGCTTCATCGCAGCAACAAATGACTCATATGGTATAGATATGAATCGAAGTAATATGAAATGGTTTATGCAAAGTACAAATAGTTTACCTCAATGTAAAATGGCATGAATTCAAGGAAAAAAGTTTACAATATCGGCAAATGATTCAATGTAATCTGAAACGGTTCAACCCTGAATGGACGATTTATTCAGCGTTATAATTATAAATGGCCCAGCGAAACAACAAATGGTCTGAAAGGAACTCAAATGCTACACTGAGTCCACTAAGAAACGAATCGACCTAATATGAAATGGTTTATGCAAAGGAAAAATGGTTTTCCCTAATGCGAAATGAAGTGGAGGAAAAACAAATGGTTTGGGGCGACAAAAAACGATTTAACCCTTTGTGTGACATCGAACACTTCATGGAACCGCCAAAAATACAAATGTGAATGGAACAGCCAATTGTCAAATGGAACAGCCAAGTCAACCTCGAAGGAAGAGAGAGGACCCTGGGAACGAGGTTGCAGCCAATGTCCATGTGGGGTCTGACGTCAAGATCTGACATCAACAACTTAAAATTTGGCGCGAAAGCAGCTTGTTTACAACCGGGATTTCACCTGCCCTTTGTACATTTCGGTAAGTTTGCTGCTGCTGATTTCCTGTTACTATTATTTACTGCCTTAATTACAGAGTTTCGTCATAATGCATTATGACGAAACTCTGTAATTAAGGCAGTAAATAATAGTAACAGGAAATCAGCAGCAGCAAACTTACCGAAATGTACAAAGGGCAGGTGAAATCCCGGTTGTAAACAAGCTGCTTTCGCGCCAAATTTTAAGTTGTTGATGTCAGATCTTGACGTCAGACCGCACATGGACGTTTTCAGTTCCATTCGACATTTGGCTGTTCCATTCACATTTATATTTTTGGCGGTTCCGTGAAGTGTTCGATGTCACGCAAAGGGTTAAATCATTTCTTTTCGCCCCAAACCATTTGTTTTTCCTCCCGGCCTATACCAGAGCTAGTTCAGCTGAATTTTGCTACCCTATACTAGAGTAAACTCCCACCGATTGCTATCTAAATAACGATACTTGACAGTTAATAATATCCAGATGTGTTTCATGATAGCCATTTATCGACACCGTTGAGGCTGAGTTGCGTAAATTTAAACTTTGCCGACTCGACTTTTTTATATTTTTGAGCGGGAATTTCTGGTTTCCATAGTCTTGATAACACCTTCAAGCGACTGATCAGTTTCGTGAAAAATGATACCCTATTCTAGACCCAAACGCTCTGATTTATATACCCTATGCCAGAGTAAACTGCTTGAAAACCAAACCCTTCACAGCGGTACATATAGCCCATATATGCTAGAGTAAACTGCTTGAAAACCAAACCCTTCACAGCGGTACATAC
>BLFP01005035.1:841480-843980 GCA_014634505.1 Montipora efflorescens
TTGTATAAGCTGCCCAATTAATGATTAAGGGTGCGTTCTATTGACCCTATTCCGGAACAAGAATACGCGGAGTGATGATTTACAAAAGTATGTCTGGCGCTTTTGAAGCAAGAAGGATAATAATATATGTTTAAACTAGCATTTTAGCAAGTGTTTGATAATTTTAATGGAAATCTCCGTAAAAACGAAGGATTGCTAGCTTCTATTCCATGTACCCCAATTTCAGAATACGGTCAATCGAACGCGCCCTTAATCTTAACAACGCACAATCTGCTGTGTAAACATATTAACATTAGTCCGTCTATTTCATCATGGTTCGACTAGTGGTGAACACTTCAGAATATCACGCCAGCCACGTGCCTCGTCTCCTTGTATTCCTTGGCGTGCTTGCTATCCCACCCACTCCACTAGCCCTGGAAGGAAAGAGGCACTACTCGTAGTTCAATCTAATATCTAATGACACTAAAATGAAAGACTATTGCATCGATTCAACAGTTCCGGATCCCTGGACAACGATCACAAGAAGGATTATTATAGCGTATGCTTTGATTGGTGGCACAAGTATCAACTACGAATGTCCATGCATGGATCTTCGTCATTGCGACAAAATGGATTGAAGCTGCCGATGACTTGATTGAATATAGTGACCGCACGTGACCGCACCGCACGTGACCGCACGTGATCTGCCATGCCAAGACTGTACACATTTTAGCTCTACCACGTTTCCTATTACGATAAGGACAAACAACATGAAACAAAACGTGTAAGTTAGAAGTTTCCCTTCACTGACTCGGTTCTTGAGACCAAACCTTTACGGCAATTTCCTACTGATAAGGCAGTTTCACATATATCCTTGTATAGCATTTCTGATGTTTAAATAGGCGACCACAAGTGTCTCAAAGTACAGAACTTTGTAAAGATCCTAGCAAACTCATTTATGCAGTCTTCAACTTTGTTCTTGTGCTGGTCGGAGCAAGGGAGTAGAGAGGACACAAGAGGTATCTCCAGGTCTAAACCACTGCAGTATAACGACTAGATCTCTTTAATATTGGCAACTACTACTTCTGTTGGACGACCTAGTGAGCAACTCTCAGTGGGAGGCGCGGTGGCATCATGGTTAGTGTGCTCGACTCCGGAGCGAATGGTCGGGGTTTGGGTCCTGTCTTTGGCAAGACACTTTACTCCCACAGTGCCTCTCTCCACCCAGGTGTATTTAATGGGTACCGGCGAAGTGCTGGGGGTAATCCTGCGATGGACTAGCATCCCATCCAAGGGGGAAGTAAAAATTAATCCTAGCCGCTTCATGCTATGGAAACCGGGGATAGGCTCCGGCGTGTTGGTTCACAGTGGCTCGGAAAGCGCTTTACCTTACCTTTAAACAACTTTCAGCTTTAGCAAAAGATCGGTTGTGCAAGATCCAAAATTGGAGCATTTAGTAAACTGGTAAAGAACAAAACGTTTTAACAGGAAAAACAATATACATATCTTTCGTCAATGTTTACATTTTTGAACCAATATTGGAATCACGCTTGATTGCCTGATTCCTAGTATATTTCATTATTCTTTTCGTTTCTATTTGTTTGGTTCGAGAAATAAGAAGACCTACCTTCTTGGTTTCACGTCACAGTCTGACTCAATCCCAGGTCCGCCATCTTGGATCCACTCTAAAAAAGCGTTTCACTTAAGTTAGAAGGGCTTCAAAATTGATAAAAAAAATCAAAGATACAAGAAATTTACAGAATTTGGAAAAAATCGTCATAAAATCCAAATGCAATCGATTTCAAAAGGACGATCCGTAACTTACAGTACATTCTAATACTATTTTGAATTACAAAGATGGTATTCGATGTATTTACTGTGTGTAATTACAAAGCATAGACACCGATGATTTGGCTTTTTATTCCTATCCGCGGCGAGGCAGTTGATATTGATCGAGTGACTCCCAAAAAATTTGCTGCTCATGCAAAATTTATTTATTTTTCAAGATATCCACTACCTTTGTAACTGAAGGTTACGACTGTTGACTATAAAGAGTCTTAGTGTGCACTATAGAATTTTTATATGAAAGCTGGCTTGATTTCAGGTTTGATAGTATATGATAATATTTTGGTGAACCCTGCTAGGTATCTCTCCGAGTGAGGACATGATGTGCGAGTCAGCGAGTTATGGTTACGAGCCATGGTTAGGAGCCATGCGAGTCATGCGAGCGATGGTTACGAGCCATGACAGCCATGGTTACGAGCCATGCGAGTCATGCGAGCCATGGTTACGAGCCATGCCAGCTATGCGAGCTATAGGTGCGAGTCATGCAACCCAACATGGCTAGCTATGCGAGTCAACATGCGAGTCACACAGTTATTGAAAGCTAATGGTTGCTGAGACTTAACTAACCTAACCCTAACCCTAACCCTAAACCCTAAACCTATCAGCACTATTTGAAATGGTTTCTTAGACTTAAATGCGAGACTCACACGGCTCGCATGGCTCGCTGATTCGCAGA
>BLFP01005035.1:846480-853439 GCA_014634505.1 Montipora efflorescens
TTTATTTTGTTATCAATGAGACTTAAACTTGCAATGATTTGCATAGCCTTCTGAATTTTAATGTTGATTCTAATATTATCACTAGGAGTCAACGTATGATCTTCGTCAAGAACAGCTCCTGCTGCGGCGGGATTTTCGTTGTTCATTGTATGTTCTACGCTGACGATACCCAAATCTACATCGCTATTAAAGATCCTGAGCATTCTGTTGATTCTGTCGAAATTCTTCAAGCATGCGTAAATGATGTTTTTTGCATGGAACACTCAGAACATGTTGAAGAGCAATCCTGGTAAAACTCAAATACTGCATTTCACTTCCCGTTTCAAGAAGCAACCATCATCGTTGGAGAATTTAACGTTAGCTAATAGTATAATAGGAATCAAAGCAAAAGCTAAGAATTTGGGCATTGTAATGGATAAAACTTTATTTTTTAATGACCATATCAACGAAACATGCAAAAAAGCCAGTTTTGCTATAAGATCCATTTGACGCATCCGTAGATACCTTCCGTATGATGGCTTGAAGATGCTAGTCAACTCCCTTGTGATTTCCAGACTAGACTATTGTAATAGCGTTTTATATGGGATACCAAAGTATCAAAGGGACAAATTACAGAGAATCCAGAATATCGCTGCTCGAATGATAACTGGAACACGAAGCACTGACCATATAACGCCTATTTTAAAGAATCTGCATTGGCTGCCAGTCGAAGCAAGAATTAATTTTAAGATTTTATTTATAACGTATAAGATCTTAAATGGGCAATCTACCAGTTACTTAGAACCTATTATACAAGAATATCACCCATTAAGAACACTGAGATCAACAACTCGTTCACTGTTATGCATCCCATCTATCAAATCCAATTCCTATGGTGGTCGCGCTTTCTCAACAAATGCGCCGAAATTATGGAATTCAAGTCCCGAATATATTAAAAGAGCAGAAACAGTAGAAACATTTAAAACTAGGCTTAAGACATTTTTGTTTAAAAAACATTACTGCTAATTAATTATTTATTTTTCTCTGTCTTTTTAATGAATGATCCGTTGTTAGGCGCATTGAGGTTAGAAATGCGCCCTATAAGCACCTATTTATTATTATTATTATTATTATTATTATTATTATTAAGATCGATATTGGCTGTTCATCTACACTCAAACCAGTTTCTTTCTGTGAATTCACCATGATGGTACAGAGTGAATATTTTTCTGAGCAGTGAGCAATCTCGTACCTAGAGTCTTCTAGCTTTTTGGTCAGCGTACAACTGCCTGCTGACCAAAAAGCCAGAAGACTCAGAGGACATAAGAATTTTCGCCTTGGTGGACTCAAATGCGGCATGCAGCGGTGCAACTCCTCGAGAGGATTCAACCTCGAACTGTAAAAATGGTCAAGAGAAGCCTACTTTTTCAGAGAAAAGGAGCAAAGTCAGGTTAGAGAGTAAAGTGTCAAAAAAACTGAGGATATCATTACAGTCGTGCAAAGCGAGTGAAAACGAGGAAAAGCTCGAAGGACTTCTCGTGTTTTATAGGAAAAATGGCATGAAGTGCCAAATCTTAGAGGGCTTCCTGTATATTCTTAGACAACTTTTGGACTCTTACGGCGGTAGTAAAGCGTTTGGCTATCTTCCATATAATGAAGCTCGTGGGATTTTTTTGTGGATTCATAGAAAGGGAAAGTGAAGATAAGGAATTTAGAGATATTCACCTTTTGCATGAGGAATATGGACTGTGTGCTTATGTGGCAGCAGTGCTTGACACTAGATACATAATTATTCTACAAAATGAAACTGTAGATACTGGTAAGTCTCTCTTGGAACTTGAATGCCTTCTATCAAAAGAACAGAACAACTTTCCAAGATTTGATATGAATGCAGAGTCATTAAAACGAGTCCTCAGTACAGTCTATGGACACAGAATAAAGTCAGTTTTGAAAGTCATGATTTTCACTTCTGCCTCGAGGAAGAAGGTTTATGAGCTTGGAATTTAACCAGAAAATGCTATAGGCCTCCTTAACAAAGTTGTTAGTGCATCTATTGAATGCGAACGAGCTACTGAAGCGGAAGGGTATATTTTAAAACTGCGAGATTTGGACAAATTGAAATCCCGCATAAACGAAAAAATAGCAGTCATCGAGGAAAGCTTGGGCAAAAAAGAAACTTTGATATCTGAAAGGAGAAAGGCAGATCTTGTTTCAGAAAAGTCAAGTCTAGAAGAAAGAAAAGACTAGATTGAGAATAATTTTCAACAAAATGACTCTCAGAGTATCAGAAGATTTAACCAGAGAAAACGGAAATTAGCAAAAACACTTGTACATGAAAACAGAGTGAAAAGATGCAAACTTGGTGCTGGTGAAAAGAGGAGTTTCGACACTTAAGATGAGGAATTTCTTGCACGATATATAGAGCAAACATAAACGGCCCATGGAGGGCGCCACGATACTGTGCTTTATAGTCATCATCGTGTTAAGAAACGCCACTTTTTATCATTGGCCAACTATAACCTTTATCGCAGAGGTAAAAAGCTTATAAAATCAGCTACAACTGCGCTTAACAGAGCTCGACCAAAGAACATTAATTCAAGGGCTGCATTTTCTTTTTGGATACCAAGAGCACTTGGCTAAGTTCTGCTTTCTCCGGATTAGTTTTAAACCACGCAAAAATATGCCGGCCTTTCACGAAAACCCTGCCCTTTATTATTAAGTTGATAAAAATGTTTCTGTGAAAAGCCTCTCTGCTTTTCTTTTCTTCTTCTTTTTTTTTTTTTTTTTTTTTTTTTTTTTTTTTTTGCAAGAATTTCCGCGTACAAGACTTCGGGCGATGTTTTTTCCAATGCGGACCTTAAAAAACATTTATGTATTAAAACGTAAAATGCACTTGCACGGCGTGCAATTCTAGAATTGCCATTGCTCCCATCGCTGTCGTTTTTGTTAAAATTCCAGGGGCGTATCCAGGGGAGGGTCATGGGTGCCCGTGACACCCCTCCCCACCTTTTGTGACAGTCAACAACATAATAGCCCACTTTCGATATATTAAAATTCAGTCTTAAACAAAAGGCATCACCTCGAGGCTCTGGGGAATAAACTCATACAAATCGTTGTATTTATTCTCCAGAGCCTCGAGATGGTGTCGTCTGTTTCGGACTGAATTTTAATATATCGAAACACTATCAAAAATACCATAATACTCTTTGTTTGTCGGTCCAAAATTTTGCATATTAAGCATTGTTTCCAGTTTCTCTTGGGACCATTAAAAGTCCTAAGAGAAAATACAAAACAATGCTTCTGCAAGATTTTGGACGCACAAACAAAGATTATTAGAGCAGTTTTCAATTGAGTGTCGAAAGTAATGAGATAATTACTTTGGTTTATGATTACTTCACTCAGTGATTGTTTCAAAGTCCTCGCGCCATTTTTTTCAACCAATTAGAAGTGAAACCAAAACCAATCGTGACTCGCGCGTGCACATTTTCCCGCGCTTTCAGTCAGCTACGTGTAAATACTTCGAGTTTTGATTGCTTTACCAGATTGTTTCCGTCCTTTTTGATTGGCAAAGTAATAAGTTTGGTTTTGTTTTTACGACATTCAATTAAACTCGCTCTGTGATATTTTTGATATTGGCTAATACAAACCATATCTGTGAGACTGGAGCGGAGTAATTTATCCTACCTGAAACTTCCTTCATCTATGCAGCTATTTTGAAGGCTTATGCCCACTCCCCTCCTTCCCCCCTCCCGCTTAAAAAATCCCGGCTACGCCCCTGAGTTCCATACGGTCGTTGCTCATTGACTTCCCTGGATTTATAAGAAGGGTAAAAATAAAATCTCCGGAGGCCAGCTAAGAAAATTAATTCTTTTATTTTGCACTGATAAGGTATCATTACATCGTCAGCATTTGGAGGTGTCATAGATAGCATATGATTTGTTAAAATATGCTTCACCAAAACATTTTGCAGCCTGACTATCACACTCGCAAAGGGCTGTCTTGCACTTTTTTTGTTCGTCATCAGCAGAATACGTGAATTCAGGCTCTGAAAGAAGAATGATAATATGCCGAACATCATAAAAAAAGTGAAATTTAATGAAATTTCAGAAAAGTCATAGCGTTAAAATCGAAGTAAAAGGGTCTAAATCAAGGTTATTAAATTACACTAAACGACAGGCATATTTAAGCACTTTAAGCACACCGAACATCATAAAAAAAGTGAAATTTAATGAAATTTCAGAAAAGTCATAGCGTTAAAATCGAAGTAAAAGGGTCTAAATCAAGGTTATTAAATTACACTAAACGACAGGCATATTTAAGCACTTAAAAAAGGTTCGTATTGTAAAGTTTTGTTAAACCTGATCCAAATAATTCATTAGATGCTTTGACCAATCGGAAAATCTTCTCTAGATACATGAGTAGCGTTTATTGTCATACCTAGTAATTCACCCAACAAACCTAAAAGCCCGAGGAGGGATTTGAACGTGGCCCCTGGGAAAGAGTGTATTCCCCTAACATGATCAAATCTGCTTCATGATTTGAGTCAAAGAGTTTACAACCTCTAATTACGTTGGATCCCAAGCAGCTCTATTATTTTTAGGGTCAGGGTCCATCGTTGATTGGTTGTTTGTTTTAGTCCATTGTTTTCTGAGCCATTCCCAGGAGACGTTGAAATAGCTGCGTAATGTGAATCACAGAGGACTCAGTTTGCTTTTAGGTAAAGCTAATCGTTCTGTTACTCGTTTCAACAACTTTAAAGCTCAGGACGCAGAATCTCTGAAAACTGCTTATTTGGCTAGGTAATTGGCCACTTCTTGTTAAATATATATGAAAACCAACATCAAAATTTTGGAGCGACTTTAAGAAACTATCTGGAGGATATAGAGCATTTTTTTCAAAACCTGAAGCATCTTTTGGACAGCCCCGAGCTAAGATGGTAGATCAGAGTACAGCCTAATCGCATTTATATCCAGACTATCATAGGTTCGAATCTCGTTTAAGCCTGAACTTTTCAGGCTTTCTTTTCAACTACCTAGGTTTGTCTCTTAGCTACCTGACCATCGATTAGAACATAATTGGGGTTCTCGCTAAATGTGAAATCGTGACCATTCTATAATACTGAGATACCAAATACTAATACTCTTACCATAAAGCACTTTTACATGTCACAAGTCAGGTACAATTTTCGAGGCAGATCTGGCCTTGGTTGCCCTTTGAACAGCTGAGACCAGTATTGGTTTTGGGGGCTAGCCAACTACTCACCACTGTAAGTGCGCCCTTAGCTTAGCTTACATGCAGATCTCCCCTTCCGTGTCTATCATTAAAATAAGTATTTACCGCATTGGCGACATTCAGTGTAGCGATAATTTGTGAAGAAAGTAAACCACCATCCCTGACAGAAGTCCAGACTTTTGTAGCATAAGTCGTGCTCGTAACAACACCTAGAACAAATCAGAGTTCGAGAACCGTAATGTAATTTAAGACCCGCTTTCTTTCCATGTCAATTTCGAATCTTTACTCGAGGAAGGGGTGAGGGGCAGGGGGTAGGGGGTAGGGGGTGAAGGGTACCATAGCTGAAACAACCCAGACCTTTACCAAAATAGGTTTTATTTAAGGCACAGTGTTTAGGCCTAAGGTTAGCATTTTAGCAAATGTTTGGGTTGTTTCAGCTATTGTACCCTTCACCCCCTACCCCACATCCCCTACTCCTCACCCCTCACCCTACTCCTCACCCCTACCCCTCAACCCCTTCCCCCACCCCCGGAATAGTCATGCCGAGGAAAAACAAATTTATAAACTTGGCAGGCCCAATCTAATAGGGTCGAGATCGTTGACGCCAACTATTGTCATTAACGTGCCAACCAGAGCTTCGTTGGTCGTCGGAACAAAGGGTCTTTTGCTCCTGTGGTTTCCAAATTTGAATAACAAAAGCAATGTTTGTAAACAGATATCTTGCCTGTAGACCATTTTCGAAAATACTATAATAATCCTTGTTATCTAGGTGTTTTCTCCCCCTGCAACGCGCGCTCTCGTTGGTTACTTCGAGGTCACATGACTTCTAACAATAAAACTGTTTCCAGCCAAGAGTCTCTGAGCGGGCAACAGTGCAAAATCTATGACGTCAGAGGGTATCAGTGCACTGTTGACCGACGACGGCCGTTGTTGTTACCGTTGCACGTTTTTCTTTTGGTGCTATATAACAAATCACTTAATGACTGGTCCCTCGAGAAACAGTTCATTTTGTTTTCCCCGAATTTCAATGTTTTTCCCGGCTGCGCCTCGGGAAAACAAAATGAACTGTTTCCTTCGGGACCAGTCATTAATTTAAGTGTTTATTGTTTGCCCTCCAAAACTTTGCACAAGCATTGTTTCCAGTTTCTCTTGGGACATACAATGGTCCCAAGAGAAAATAAAAACAATCCCTGTGCAAAATTTTGGAGGGCAAACAAACAAATAAACAAATGGTATGGTAAGTGGCCTATTCTAGCGTCAGCCCCACTGAATTAGCCGATCACTTTATTGTCCCTTTATTGTCTAAGAGATCAAAAATTAATTCCCTTAAAGCATTGCCGATGTTATCATTGTCTTACACATTATTGCCCACAAAGAGCATGACATCGTTTGAAATGACTCCTCGGTGCATATCGATCTGCCTTCTTTCTCTGACCGGCGAGTCGGGCGAAAATTCAATGAGCACTGCCGCTCGTGCAGACATACTTCATAAAAATTGAAAACAAAATCACAACAATGCCAGCTGACCAAATTTCAAATTGAAATTGAATTTTAGTTCCAGTCTGAGGTGAAATCGGGGTAGAACTAGCTGCAAGGAGTTAAGGTCGAGATCTGTTTTGAAGTGACACCTGAGATACATATATTAGTCCGTAGATGTGTCATTATTTATTCGCCAATCGATCGGTGTTTGGAAATATTTCATCTCTCGGAGTCCGTTGACTGGACAAATTGACCTAGAGATTAACATT
>BLFP01005035.1:863635-876135 GCA_014634505.1 Montipora efflorescens
TCATTTGCATATTTAACACATTTTTCAAACTTTAATATCTCTGGAACCAATGCAGATATTTCCAAACGGTAAACAGCGTTTTTAATGTTTCATGGTACTCTATGTGATAAACTAAAAAACTCAAGGGATAAAAATTTGATCACAGTAGCACTTTAACTAGAAACGTACGCTTCAAATTAACGAAGGTAAGTCATAATTTTGTGCTTTTTCATGTACAAAGGAAAAGTAACAGCTGACAAAGATCTCGAGTAGCCCCTGCGTAATTTCTGGAAGCAGACTTTGTGTTATATAAACCTGCCCTCTGTCGTTCGAATGAGGGATAGAGATGGTGGATGCGTTAATTACCCTTTGAACAACAGAAGCAAGGCCTTAATAAAAGACTCTGACCCTGAGAGATTCAACCATCGCGTTTACGGGAAACGATCATTCTCGTCATCGGAGCCTCGGATCGACCAAAGGCTCTTGGAAACTGCAGGAGAACATGCGCCGTAGGGTTCTCATAGCCAAAAAATGGCTATATATTTGAACCTTACGGCGCCTGCTCACTCCTCGTGCTAACATGAATGCACCAATTAGAGACGATTTTCATTGTTCTTCACGAAAACCAATGAGAAGACACTTTGTTTCAGGGTTCCCCAGAGCTCTTCTCTCCCGGATCAGTCAAGTGAAGAGCTCTAGGGTCGAAATTGGGGAAACGGCGAACTTTGAACAAAAATTTGCATTTCAGTTCAAAAAAAAAAAAAAATGGAAGAAACTTGTTTGTTATCAGCTTACTTTAGGCATCAAGTACTTTTTGGAAAGTTAGACAAGTTGAAGGAGATACTTTTCAAGCTTTTATGACGAGAAGCAGCCGACCATTTGTCGTTTCACGTAAACGTCATGCTTAATCTCGTCAAAAGTTTAATTAATAAAGCCGTTCGATACTTACAACGGCATCATTAAATGAAATATTCAGCAGGCTGCTCTGAGTGCACTCTCACGTCAGTCCATTTCTGAATTATGTGCACACTAACTACTTTAAAAGTAAGCTCGATCAATTATGAAACTTTGAAGACTGTCAATTGGGGCCTGTCTAGTTAAGTTCGATTACATCTTGCTCGTTTAGATATTACCTTAACGTACTTGTGACAGATATCCTGTGGGGTTACTATTGACTATTTCAGCCACTCCCTCGAGTTCGATCATCCTTCCTCGATCGGTTGAGGAGTGTGATCTCCTTTCCCGAAACAGCGGGTGGGGGTGGAGTCTATATTGACCAGTGACAGGAGTCCATGACTGGGAGCGTACATTGTATTTGTGGAGCCAAGCTTTTACAGACCCGGAGTTATTTTTAGATTGATTTTCCCGCGAAACCAGACCTTTCCAGAAAATCACAAGTTTTGCACGAGACATTATTACCCATGGGATTGAGAGTGGTCACTCGTACCAGTTGTACTGCTAATCGCAACTATCGACAAGGTTCCAAATATTCCACTGCATGTTTATTCACTCATCTTGTTTACAGGAAAGTATTCGAAATCTATTAACAGATTAGCATTATAGTTAACAAATGCCGGGATTAACAGACATTAACAAAGAACAGTATTTACATACCCATTGGTGTCTCTCAAATCTGCGACTAGTAGTGTCGGCTTCAACGATCTTATCAATCAATTACGTAAGGCATTGTTACGTCATGTCACATAAAAACGTCACGCTTTAATTTCGTATTAGAACGAAACACTCCCCCGGGCACGAAAAAGTTATAACTACAGTCAAAAAAGTCAAAATATACTGAATTCAACTCAAGGACTTATTTACGATTATTAAAGGAAACAATCAGTTTTTTTTTCTTCAGTTTCCTCCTTCGGTATAAGAACAACCAACTTGTTCACTGCTCGCTCGACGGTAACAAAGCCTCTTCCGTGATATTCATTGACGGCTTCCCCCGGTTTGGGATTCTTGTACTGTACTTGTACTCTTCTTACTCTTCCATCTTCCCCAGGAAATGTCTTGACGACGACACCAAGTTTCCATTTTTCTTGCTCCTTCATTACAGTCATTGACAAGCTTGTTGGTAGCAGCTAAAGCCCTGGCAGCGTTGGCAAATGGCGTTCACCAACAGAGGTGGAAGGATTGAAGCGTCAAACCCTGAACCTCCTTGACAGATTGTAGCCTTTTTACGGCCTCAACGAATCAGATCTACCAGGATAGAACCTTGAAAAATTTAAGGAAGAGTGTACGATTTGTTGAAGCCGTAAAAAGGCTACAATTTGTCAAGGAAGTGCAGGGTTTGACGCTTCAATGGTAGTAATGGTAGTGAATTTATATAGCGCATTTTCTATTAAGATATTCAAATGCGCTTTACAAGCAAGGGATCTATGGGCGAGATCGGACATCAGCATATATAGGCGCCGCTGGCAGCCGCTATCAGTCCATTAGCGATCTCACCCAGCACATGAGTGAATGAAATGAGTCCTGACCACAACACCGGGAGCTCCATGCCCTACTTTTTACGAATAGTGTGTGGGTTCTTTTACGTCCCACTGGGTTGTGAGCATTGAAAGGTTGTGAGACGGGGCCTACAGTTTATAGTCCTTATCCGAGAAGTCTTAACCATTTGCGGATGTAATTACAAAGGTAGCACTTTCTCCTCAGTTATTTTAAGACCCTGAGTGTTGGTCCGGCCGGAGTCGAACTCACGACCTCCCGCATGACAGCCCGATGCTCAACCAATTGAGCCACCGGTGCGCGGTGACTAGTTCCTAGTCAAATCTTCCTTCAGTAAGAACCAGTCTAAAAAGAGCCGAGCTTGATCTGTGAACATGCTGTTACACAGACCTAGTATTGGAGTTGTACGCTCCTTGTTAGTGGTTCCCGCCGGTGATTAATTTAAAAGATGTCAAAGTGAAATGAACGATAAAGATACAAAGTTTACAGACAAAGTTTAACAACAACAACAACAACAAAAAACTAATTAAACTTAGTAGTAAAACAAAAGCAGAATTTATATTTGAGATAACAAAGGCCACTTTGCCATGTCTTATTAACTCTACAACACCGTTTTGCGTAATGGTAATGTTACTCTACCAAATGAAACACCAATAATGAACGATTATTGCGCTTGTAGGAATTTGCAGGAATCCAGGCGCTTGTAGAAATTTCACAAATCCACGCGGGGCAGGAATCCTGAAATAATAAGACAATTAATACTGTAGCTTTATTTTTGTTGAATGGTCATTTACAGGTTGCTTTTTTCAGTTTATTAGCCAAAGCTACTATTAATTAAGCCTGGTGCTGACTATTGACAACAGCAGAAGGACAAGTATCAGGCGATTCACAAATATTCAGGGCGACAAATTGACCGACTCTCAACTGCATGAGTAGCTTCATAGCTCACTTAACTAAGAGCACTCCACTGGCATCACAGAGGTCGTGGGTTCGAATCCCGGGCCGTTTAAGTCACCTGAATTCTTCAGGTGTCTATAAAGAGGCAATTGCTTAAATTGTCTAGTTAGTTCGATCATTCGGAAAACTGCCTTGCAGGAAAAATATGACATCATTGCAGGAATCCGAAGGAATTTGTAGGAATCTACTACCATATACGGTGAACGGAAATATTCAATAATCTTGTTACGCTTTTCGCGGTACGTCCGTTGCTTTTATTATGTCTCACAAGGACTGGGAACTACCAAATTCACGAATTTGATTGGCTGACATTTAATTATGGAAGTGCCAAGAGCATGATGAGAAAAAAAGGTAAGGAGGACGAGCAAACTTTGGCAGAATTAAGTTCAGCTCATCACCACTCCTCGCCGTTCGCAAGCAAAATGTCAGTTAGTACAAAACAGTTACATTAACGAATTAAAGTGTTCTTGTTGCCATATAATAAAAATCTTATTAACCGAGCTTAGTCAGTCTGTATGGGAGAATCTTGACACTGGTCGTATGTACTCACGACCTCGGTCGAGATTATCCCGAACAGACCTCCTGCTTGGTTAAAAACAAGACGCACTCATTAACGTGACGTAATAGGTCACCATTGCAACTAAAGAGTCATCTACGAAGGATAATTTTTTGAAACTTTGCAGAGTTATCCTACCCTGCCAATTACTCTCCAGCGATAAAAATGGGGGGTCACCGAGTTTGTTTTGAGATATAAGCGTTTAAATACAAAATATAGCTGAATATAGTGATTATTTACAAGTCTCTTCTGTAGCCACAGTGACCTACTACGTCTCATTAAAGAGTGCTTCTTGTTTTGGTGCCATGCTACTGCAGTTACGCGAGACAATTCTCCCGAACAATACAATTTGCTAAGTGTTGAAACTGATTTGAGTCTCCTTTAACGCTTCACGCGAATCGGTCGTAATTTAGAGATACAGACAGCTAAAGAGAAATGCACAGAAATTTACCACCCCACGTCCGGAGTTTAATTAATCAGGCTTTGAGCTGCTGAGCCAATCAAGAATGATAAAAAGAATAATGCGCATAGCATGAGCTGGTGAAACGTATTTACTAAACGCTATGATTGGTTTATTTTGTCGTCTGCGTAAGTTGTGACTATCGGAAATAAATGGCCAGGTTATATATCTGCCACTATATCTGCCACTAGGACAGGTGATAACACTGGTCTGAATACAAATGACATACCACATTTTCCTTGAAGTCTGAGGGTGCACCACAAAATTGAGCAAGAACAAAGATATCACCTCCTTTGGGTATAAGAGGGGCAAAGCAATTAGCCACCCCTTTCAGGTCTTAGTTCTCTTTATGGAAGTAGGTTGATTGAAATGCGGCGATTTTTAATAGAATGGCAGAAGTGACGACGACTGCTAAGCTCAAAACCTCGCGCCATCTTTTTCGGCTATCGAAGAGCAAACCCAAAACCAATCGTTGCTTGCAGACGCAAATCGTTGACCAAACTTATACATGTAGTCGCTTTTCATCGCGTTGTATGCTCGTTCTGTAGTTGGTTCAAGTGAATCCGTAGAATTTGGATTCAAGACATAATTGGAAAAGCACCAATGGATAATAATTTTATTACGGGTATATGCAGTTAAGTTATTGCCTTGCAATTTATTACTGACAAATGACAATTCTTCTTCGAAAGTATGTCCCCTTCTTGTGACGTTCGCCACAGAAAGCCTTTAGTCGAAGATCATTTCACGCCAATTGGCCTTGAAACAATTGGGCCGAGAGCGTAAATAAGTAACGTTGATAACGTTAAGTTATTAATTATTTTTATTTATTTATTTTTTGTCCGTTTTGATTTTTTTATTTGATTTACAAATAAAAAAGCAATACAATTATTTGTGAACCTCTTACGAACCATGCGCGAGGGCCGTATTGAGGAACATTGGCTCGAGGTCGTGGCAGTACGGACTGAGCGCACCAAGGTCCGAACAAAAACGAGCCGAGGGCCAATATTCCCCAGTCCAGTGCCGAGCAAGTGAAGTTAGTAAGTTGTTCATTATATGGCATCGTTTCTTTGAGCGATCAGACACTTCTCCGCTTGTTGAAACTTTCATCAGCGAACTTTGAACGGTAACCTGTACATGTAAAACTAAATTCCGCTTGCGATAATCCTACTTCAGTGATAACTGAAAACAACTAACAACAATAAAATAAATTCTACTTTTTCAAAACTACTTGTGTTTCGCTCAACTTGACTGAATTTCCCGGGTGGGGAGAAAATACGGGAACGGACCGTTTCCACGGTAATGGTCTATGCTGTAAAATCCCGACCGAAAACCAGCCAATCAGACTGCTCCATTTAGCCCCAGAACTGATTGCCATATAATAAAAGTGTACACTGCCGCGGTTGATTAATATTAGAGACATGTTGAGGAATAATCTTCTGAAATGTAATTCTTAAATCCTTGATTTCGTGTCTTTTACAGACAAAACATGTCTCAACCTCAAAGAGCCGTTTATTTTTCACGCAACTACCGCTATTTTAAAAGTTACTGATATAATTTGTCTGTTGAGCTGCAGACATTAACCGATGTACTCTCATCGTCATTGCTAGATGAGTCAATCTCCTTTGTCTTCGCTTCACACTGTTTCCGACTTTCAGCGGGCTCTTGTTTGCCCATGGAATTGCGTAGACCACTCATTCCCATCATACTTTGGGGCGTGAGAGGTATCCCGTAAGGGAAACAGGGATATTGAAAACTCCCCATCCTCATACAGTTCAATGCTGCCATGTGGCCATTGGGAGACGAATTCAAACGTACTCCTTTGACTTCAGCAAACGGAGGTACTACAGGCAAATGGAGAACAACTGGAAGGTAGTGAGTACCGGATGGGTGGAGGGCATATGTTGCTGCTGTGTACGGGCTGGCGACGTAAGGGGTTCTTGGCGAGATAGGAGTGGCAACGAAAGGCATGTCAAGGCTACTGTTAAGCAACTTGTGGTTTCCACCAGAATTTTCACTTCCACATCTACTGCCATCCACATCTCTGTCGGACATGTTGCCATTAGAAGAAGTGTCTTTTCCTTTGTCTACAGCACAGCTTTCCATATGGGAATAAGGAGAATCATTTCTAACCAATGCACTCCCCACCCCTGCAGATACCTTACTTTTCTCTTTATTTGGAATGGTTGTTTCTTGTGCAAAATGACAATTGTAGTGATCACTTTCGCAAGAAACGCTCAAACTTCTCTCAACTTCCTGTGGACGTTGACGGTAGCTTCCATTGCTGTCATAGGGATCATCTTCGCGCATACGCTTGGATAAGAAATTCTCACTGGAGGAAGCCTCGCCCGTATAGGTTCTTTTGCATGACAAGGAATGGTGATCTACCTTTGAGGGCGAACTATCGGTTCCACCGTTGCATGTTTCATCAGACTTTCCAGACATGAGCTGCAGTTCCTGCTGAAGATGACCCATGAGTCGCCGAAAACAAGGTTGTTGGAGATCCATGGCTTCAACATTCGTGAGACAGTGAAACACCTCTTTTATGCAGTCTTTAAAACCATTGCAGTAGTTTGAAATGACCTCAGGTTGCTCACTGGGTGCTTGCTCATTTGTGGTTGTTACCTCCTGATGTCCTGTAACCGACAAGAAGCACAATCCATTATAACGAAAAACTAGAGAATCGAGGCAAGAAAACGAGAGGGGTCGTTGGCGTTAAAAACAACAACAACAACAACAACCAATAAAAAGCAGCCGTCTAAAGCTGGACAATATACATCGTGATGTGACAATTAAAATTACATGACAATTAACAGAGGCCCACTTGAACCAACCCAGAGGTTAATCCGGTTCACATATTCCTACATGCAGTTGCTTCCTCTGTAACTTAAGCAGTATCTGATCAATGTAGATCGAAGCAGCATAATTTACCGGTGCTTCTACATTGCAACGTGGAATCCCCCTCCCCAAATATACATGTAATCCTCGAGTTACGAACTGAACTACGAAACTTTAAGCTCCTAATTTGTCGAAAACGGCAAATGTACAGAATCAGTACTCTTTTGGAAAGACATAAAACTTTGATCGCTTGAAGCATAGACAGGGGCACCCAACGTCAATTTTCGGAAAATATCTGTTCGGAAGACGATTTGAGATCTAGAATTTTCGGAAAATTTGTTGTAAAATTTCTTGCTTGCCTGCCTCTCCTAGGATTTTCGAACATATGAAAAATGGTACAATTGCCTATTTTAAAAGGATTTTTACCCTAAAGAGGTCACCTAGAATTTTCGGGAGCCTTTTTTCTGGCTAAACTTTTCGAAAAGGTAAGTTTTGATCCCTATAATTTTCGGATCACTAGACTTTCAGCTAGGAAATCCGAACAGATGAAACTTTTTAGGGGATAAAATTATGCCTATATCTACCGTTTAAATACTAATATACGTTTAACAATGCTATGTTTAAGTGGTTTTGAACAATATTGTTGGGTGCCCCTGGCATAGAGGCAGGCGTGTGAGCTGTTCAACTTGTAATGGCTCCTAATCCGTACAGGGTTATGAAATTGCCAATAAAACAGGCCATAGATTTTTGCTGATTGTTAACTCGTCCATAAAGACACCGTTCTCAGTAAAAATGTGAAATAAAAAGTGGGGCGTTACTCTACTCATTCCGGAGAAAATAGCCATTCCTTGATGGATTAAGCTTGACATCAATGAAGATCGGCCATTTTTTTTAAATCATGTCTTCAATTCATTTATCAGGGTAAACAATAATAACTATTTCATTCATTATAAGATCACCTTGATTATTAAGGTTATAATCGTCCCGTTTCTCTGAATCTAAGTCTTGCTTCCCAGTGATTTCCTGGAGTTTCTTGATGTAAATGATTGTTTTCTCCAGGATCTCCGCCTTTTCCAGCTATAGTAGATAACAAGCAAATATCACTCAAATTAGCAAACGATGTGTTGTGCTACTAAGGTCATACCATATACCAAATGAGGTTATTCTCCTATAATATAACAGGGTTCGTACTCTTTTAAGCTCTTCAAATTCCATATCTTTCAATGACTTTTCCCATATGACCTTCTCTAGCTTTCCATGACCTTAAGTTTAGCACATCACATAACAAAATTTTCCAAACTATAGCCTAATTTTAGGATATTTTCTGACATAACTCAGTTCAAATTTGAAAAAAATAACGACCTCTGTCCGCCAAACTTCTGATTGTTTGCTAGAAACTCGTCTTTATTTCATTTTATCCCTCTTTGATAAACTGCAAATTGACTAATATACCATTTATTATTATAATTTTCCATGACTTTCCATGACCGACCATAAAATTACATGACTTTCCAGGCCTGGAAAATGAAATTCTTACATTTATTGACTTTCCAGGTTTTCCACGACCCGTACGTACGCACCCTGTATAATAATGTTCTTCCCCCTGTGGTTTTCAATTATGGCTAAACTGCACTAGGTTGATAATTAGGCCCCTGGTCCATCTCATAGCACCCCTTGTAAACAATCTGGACACTGTTCCGTCTCCAGTGAGTTAGAATAACTTTTTCAACCTTTGACTTTATAAAGAAAACCTGAGCGATCATCAAACTATTTGTTCAGCTCCTAGCATTGTCATTGATCTTACCTGTTTTGAATCTGATGAACTTGGCAAGAGCTGGGCTATTTCAGACATACTTATATTCATTCTATCTCTTCTTCTTTTTTCAGTGAGTTTATGGGAATACTCCACCTGTAGAGTGCACAGGAGAGAAGTGATAATTTACTTATACATGTAGTTATGCACATATATATTTGACTCTACACAAGTGGAACATGAATAGCACCACAGTGTGAAGCTTGAAGTACATGTATGAGTTGAACCATTTTCTGGTTTACTTCAGTAAGCTTTGCAGGAGAAGGCAAGAGCAGGGGACCTTACAGTTTCCCTTTGAGAATGACAATATGACAGTGACAACAAGTTTATTTGAGATGCAAAAAAAAAAAAAAAACCTGTTACGATAGGCCAACCCTATATTGAAGTTTCCCTAAATAAAAGTATAAGACATATATGGACAATGTACAATAAAATGTATAAAACATGGAATTGGAAATTATTTACAAACTTATTTGTAAAGCTAATGCACTCTAATGCACTCTTAAACGGCTCATGCAGCCTCAGCCTCAACAATAGACCCTGGTAGGCTATTCCAATTCCGCACAATTTGAATAGGAAAAGAGTATTTACATGTATATAGATTGCACTTAGCTGGCTTAGTGTATAGCTTGTATGCCATTGGGTGGTTTACATGGGTTTAACTGCACTCAATTAATCTTTATGGCCAGATCCAGGACTTAAATGGATGTTCATAGTGTGATCACACAGTTAAGGTTGCTTACTACAGTTTTCCTGAGAAAAAAATCAAGATTTAGAAATGTGTGAAATTAAGGCAACAGGATGTCTCTTCTATTGATGTAAAATGTAATTTTACCTAACAAATAAATGTAAATCAGGGGAAAATGCTAAATATAGTGACCAAGCTCCTGGAGGGGGGACTGGAACCTAGACACTTCAAAGGCCTTTTCTCAAAAAAACTAGCTGCATGACCCCACTCTAAAATTTTAACCCTGGTTGTACGGCTAGCTTTTGAGAAAAAGGCATTTGAAATGTCTAGTTTCCAGTCCCCCCTCCAGGAGCTTTAGACACTATATTTAGCATTTACCCCTGATTTGCATTTATTTGCTAGGTAAAATTACATTTTACATCAATTGCAAGACCAACACTTCAGAAGAGACATCCTGTTGCTTTAATTTCACAGATTTCAAAATCTTGATCTTTCCCTTCAGAAAACTGTAAGCCACCTTAAGCCTATCCACACGCAGACAACCCCAAGGATGTGAGAGCACATGACGTCACCTTATTTTGAGACAGTTGTAATGACCGATTCAACTGATAGAGGAAAATGTTCCATGAAAACTTCAAATCACGACGCTTCTTTTGGAAAATTGATTTTATGGACAGCCACATAAATAAAGTTCACTCATTGACCCACTATTTTCTGCATTGTCCTGAGCGGATCTGATGGGTTTTTGGGACGCTTTGATTTCCCTTTCAGATCTGACGCGTCGTCACATGCAACGTAAATAGACATGGCCTACAACTTCCAAGATCGCTCACGGCCGAGTGCCTCCAGAATTTAGCCGGATTTCTGCCACTTCCAGGTCCTCAAAATCCTACTTGATTTTCAGTTTTCGCTCAGGTTTTTGCTATTGTTAGATGATCAGGACAGAACCAGGCCATCATTGGAATTTGATCAGATCAAATTAACCAATCAAAAAGCACAGATTACTAATTTTCTCTCTTGGGGGAATTTGAGCTTTTTGATTGGTTAATTTGATTTGATCTGAAGGGGAAATCAAAGCCTCCCAAAAACCCATCAAATCACTGAGGACAACGCAGAAAATAGTGGGTAAGTGAAATTTACATGTATTTATCTGGCTATCCATAAAATGAATTTTCCGTAAGAAACATCACGATTTGAAGTTTTTGTGGAACATTTTCCTTGATCAGTTGAATCGGCCATTACAACTGTCTCACAATAACCTGATGTCACGCACTCTTGCATCCTTAGGGCTGTCTGCCTTTGGCCTATCATCAAAAACAGAATCTATTTCCAGACAAAATTACTTTACCAAACTTGTGCATGAATGATTGCTTTGCAATAATTAACAAACACCGAAAATATCATGACCACTGCTTCCCCCAAAATCGATGATGGGAAAATGGCACATGGTTTCATCCTCGATTTATGGGGAAGGGGGCATTTCTCTTCCATTTTAATCTGTCCAAGATTGTAGCCAAACGAAACATGGCTTTTCAGAGAAAATGAATGAGGTTTTTTATGCCTTGGATTAACTAATATTACAGTGATATTTAGGGGAGTCATTAATATAGTTTACAAACAATCAACATATTTTGACCAAGAAGAATGGCACAACAACTCAATGGTGTTAATTCAATTCTCAACCAGGACATAAGTATGTGTACATCCAAAAAAGGAAATACCGTAAAAGATTATGTGACGCAAGAGGCTCAGCAGACTCAAGGTGAAATTATGTAACAGTCATGGAGACATGGTGATCAGTAATCAGTGGAACTCCTGGCAGAATAAGTAACAAGTTGAAATATGTGTAGGGCAAATGTGTTGGCCACTATTTATTGGGTTTTTTTTAAAACTAGGGGACCTTGTGGCCGTACATGTAATTCCAGAGCCTGGGAGCAAATCGCCATAATTAACATTGTTCTTCAGTAAACCTAAAATTGACGAATTTCTTTTCCTCTTTCAATCTTTCATTCACTGAATTGTATTGAAATTCTGTGTTAGTTAAAAATAGACTTGACTAAACTGACTTGATTTTCAAGATTCTTCATTTTCCTCAGTATCTTAAAGAAGTCGGTACCCCTATATAGACTATTGTAGCTTAACCTTTTCACTCCCAAGAGTGACACTTATAGATCTTACTCTGTCTAACGCCAGACGATTTTATCCATCAATGGGGAACCCCACGGGAGTGAAAGGGTTACAGTAACTGCCATAACCGATTATTAATAAATCACAAAATAAAATGAACAATAACGATTGGACCCACAACTCTGAAACAACTCGAACATACAAGGATAAGTTATTTATCTGTTAGGGACAAAAAGAAAAATTAAAATTAACTTTATAGTCTGCATGAGGGGAGCCTCAAGACATTTTTTTCATAAATTATCATTTTCATGCAATATTTAATTCAGCTAAGATAAAATAATTATTGCACAAAATATGAAAAAAAGTGTCCTGGCGATCCCTTGACCTTAAGTCAGCGTTTAGTTCTTTAATAGAGTTTTTTTTAAGAAACTTTGGTACATAAGCATTAATATTAGTGAACTGTTCTAGTCCTCTTAGAAATGCTGGATAACCTTCTTCATCAAAAACTTATAATGACTTGATATTATATTGAACTGTAGTACACTGAAATTAATAGGGCTATAACATTTTAGTTTACACATGTCATTTAACTGAGGAAAGTTCCTCGGACCTCTTCTGATGGCCTCATGAACAG
>BLFP01005035.1:883287-890787 GCA_014634505.1 Montipora efflorescens
GCTCCACTGGAGACTTGTCTCTCGAGCACAGGCTCCACTGGAGACTTGTCTCTCGAGCACAGGCTCCACTGGAGACTTGTCTCTCGAGCACAGGCTCCACTGGAGACTTGTCTCTCGAGCACAGGCTCCACTGGAGACTTGTCTCTCGAGCACAGGCTCCACTGGAGACTTTTTAGAGAAGGTAACGATGCAAAGAACTCCGCAATTCGCAGATTTTTCTTTGTTATCGAAAGAACCCAGCTAAATGCAGCATATGCATAGTAAGTCAAAAAATGCGATTGAATGATGAATAACTTTCTTGGAAATACGCTTATTTCTCGAGAGCCACTCGTTAGAATTTAACAAAATTTGGCAGGCAAATACATTAAGAAATAAGAAACTGGGGTATCCAGACATTCCAGTGAACCTTTAACAAGGGATAATTAAAGATCTCTCTGTCAAATTATAATAATAATTGTTTTATTATAAATACACAGGTGATTATTTCAAAAAAGAGAAAAAAAAAACAGTTTAACGCGAAATCATCTTCACTTACAGTGGCAAAACGACTACTGGCAGCCATTGTCCGTCGAGGTGATTATCGGCTGATTATCCGAGATAGCGAGCCAATGAGAGCGCGCGTTTTTGTATAATCACCTGTGTATTTATACTAATAATTGTTAACTTGTAAGCATCTTTACAAGCTTGTTGCATGCAAATTTTAACGAAAATCTAACGACCAGATTTTCTGCAAATCAAACAACCGATTTTAAAGGCCTGTTTATATTTATTTTTGTTACCATGGCAACGGCATATACGTCAGCTTAACTATCAAAAAACCAAAGTGCGTGTTGTTAACTTGCTTGCAACCATTTTTGGCGACCAAAGGGTCAAGGGTTTTAGAGTTAAAGGAAAATAAAATTAGGTATCAAACTGTGTTCAGCCACCTTAATATCTATTAAGTGACATTTAAAGGCAGAGTATATATTTTTGTCCATTCACCCAAGAGACTTGAGTATTTATTTTCCAGTTTGGCTTGAGCAGTGGGCGAGGCTGTTCTATAGGAATAATTCCTTGTACACTTTTTTTGAGCAGGTGCGTAAAATATCTACCATCTCGTCTTCTATTTTCAAAAAGTAAGATTTTTCATTGAACGGGGGTGGCGAGATAAACCCCCTTTTTCTTTTCTAACAGAGCGCCCCTGACTAGGTAAAGCGTTAACTACACCCATCAAAACAAAAAGCTGACTCGAAGATAACTGAGCTTTTAAAACTTTCTCACCTTTAAGAAACACAGGTCACCGACTTTAATTATCCCGCATTTATAAGAGAAGGGTTGGTATATAGATTTTCCTTGACTAAGTATATTTTTATTATTCCAAATAACCTAGTTTTATAAGTCAAATCATCTTTTTTAGCAAGACAGGACCACACATCAAGACATTCCCTATAAAACACCGGGAGAAAAAGGGGTAATTTACGAGTATCAAACTGACATTTCAGAATAAATTTAACACCCACATTACCTAAGTAGTAATCCAGTACAATTTTCCAAGGACTAACAGTCTCCAACATACTTCTTTAAACACATAATTCTCTGGGCTTTAATCAGATATTCTTCATCCAACATTCGCAGTCCACCTTGTTCAATATCATTCATTGATCAACGCAGAACGCTTAACTTGCCGTTCCAGATGAAGCTATACAACTCTAGATCTTTGTCTACATCATGAATAAGAGCTGCTTTTGACAAACTTTGGAATGGCGAGAGATTTAACTATTTAAAGTCTCGCCATTTCCACATTTGTAATGTTTTCTTAACGGCTAATAAAATTCGCTCAAAATTATCTTTTTTTCTCAATGCCTGGGATTTTTACGGAACTTTTAACTTCGTGAGGAAATGGTTCGGGTTTCTTTAAACTTAAACAAAAGAATTCAGTCTTTTCTGAATTGACTTTAAGACCAGAAACATTAATTTTCTAAACTTCCAGTTAAATGCTCATAAGGCTTATCTTTCACAAAAGAAGACAAATCATTGGCAAATGAAGCAAGTTTTAACATCTTCCTTTCCAATTTTTATCCCTTGAATATTTTTGTCTGAGGCCATCCCCCTTTTTTCTCCGTTTAGCGTCTTTCGACCGAAAATGGTACCGTTTAGAACCGTGTGCATCCGTGTGCGTTTTTTAAGGCACATATTGTATTGAATACACCGATTGTGTCAAAGAAATGGATTGGAAATGAACGGAAGCGGCGGGGATTGGTAAGAAGGAGCGCGCTAAGAGTACGCATCCAAGATACCTATCTACCAGGGAACGCAAACAATTACTGTCCCTTCAAAAGCGAGATTCTCTCGGGCCAAAAAAGGTTAGTGTTTTGTCTTTATTGCAGAACTAGCTTACTTAGGCTTAAATTAGGCTAGTTATGTATTTTTGTCGGAGCTTTTTCTGACTGTTGTAACGGCACTTATGATAGATATAGAATTGGATTAAAATAAAATGAAAGGAAGGAAGGAACTTTATTTAAGTGTCTAGTCGTTCTAGCGCTGAAGCACTACTTGCGGACACTGTAAACTGAAATTAACAATGAAAGCAAATCAAGGCAAATGTTGGTTTCTGATGAGCGGGGAAACCGGAGTACCCGGAGAAAACCTCTCGGTGCGGAGTAGAGAACCAACAAACTCAACCCACATATGAGGCCGAGTCTGGAAACTAGTCAACCAAAAAGAATCATGGAGAAAATCTTTCGATTCCGGCCTCAAAGTCGACGTTGTTTTAATTCGCGGATTCTGTTTCCTACTCAATTTTTGAACGAAAACTCAGGCATCAAGGTCCACTTTTAGCGTGGCTCAAAAAGTTTCCAGTATGAAATAAGGCAGTTTATATCTTTAGGGCCCGCTTACAAGCAGGTTGAGTAAATCTGTTGCAAGGATTACCCACGCAAGAGGGTAAAAGGGTAGCCCGGGTTTACAAGCAATTTCTAGCTTGTGTGACCTTATTAACCGAGTCATTTCGTGCCTGGTTGACGTGACTAAAGAAAACCTAAGTGTTTCTGTAAATTTTTAATGAAAACCCTTATTTTAACGATTGAAATTACGGACCTCTAAGTCATTTGCAAAACTAACCAACGGCAAATCGTTTAAATTATTTAACTTAGTGGCGTTGTATAGAAAGCCAAATAAAAAGTTCCCGGTTTAGGGCGAGTAATTATATATTACCAGAAGAGGGTTTACAAGGCAAGTAGCGTTACCCTTGTACAAGGGTAACGCTTGCTCTCAGATAAGGTCACCCAGGGTAAAACATATGGGGCGCCAAATGTAACTTTTCCCCTATATTTTGTGTTATTTATAATAACGCATTGAAGTACCTTTGCGATTTATAAATCGCAAGGTTACCAACTGTACGATGTATAAATCGCGCGTGCGATTTATATAACCGCAAACACATGAAATTCATGCCGCGAGCCAGTGGTTTTTTGGTGGAAGATAACTTGACAAGACTGCTCTCCTCAGCCGTCTCAGGAACAATGTCTGATGTATTAAGTGCTCAGGAGGAATCATCACAGAAAAGTTGATTTATGGCGAATCCATCTGAATTGTAAGCTTCGTTTTATTGCCATGTTTTCAATTTGCAGAGCTCGAGAATACAGAATCTTTATCGTACCGCATCCATCCCACCAACCGCCCCTTCTCAGGTGTGAAGGATTTCATCTAGCTTCATCTTTACCTGTGTCGTTACGAGTTATCATTAACGAATGAAAGAAGTGATCCTCGGACTTAGGTGGACAATTTAAGCAACCATTTCTGCCAGACACCTGAAAAATTCAGGTCGCTGTAAGACTCTAACGGAAGTGGAACCCATGACCTCTGCGATGCCGATGCAATGCTCTACCAACTGAGCTATTAATCTTTGAAGCAGAATACTTCAGAGCAGGTCAATTTATTGGGCTCATTTCTTTCCGTGAAGGAGTCAATCAATGAAATGAAGCTCTATTAAACATTAGCCGAAATTCCATCAGAGCCAAGATGCAAAAGATGCTGACAAGTGCATATTATATTACATGATCATTTCGCGAGCGAACGTGTCCATGTCGGACGTAAATATGAAATTCAAGATAATGATTTTCATCCTACTTTTTACTCTCAATTTCCTTTCGGTCTATGTAATATGCACTTGTTTGCATCTTGGCACTAATGAAATTTTTGCTAATGTTAATATAGATCCATTTCATTCTTCGAGTCCTTCACAGAAACAAGTCCCCCTCCCAAATTAAGTGTGTGGCTTCAGAGAGCATTGCACCGGCATCGCAGAGATCATGGATTTGAATATCGTTGGAGCCACCTGAATTTTTCAGGTGTCAAAAAGAGACAATTGCTTAAATTGTCAACCTAAGTCCGAGGATCACTACCTGTAATTCGTTAATGATAACTTATAACGACACAGGTACAGGTGAAGCTAGATGAAATCGTGCAAACTTGAGAAGGAGCGGTTGGTGGTAGGCCTTTATTCTAGTAAAAGTTGCATATTATGCTAGTAGCATTGCTTTTTTCTTGGCAAAATTATGCTGAAATTATGCTCTTTTTTCCAAATTATGCCCCTTTTTTGAAATTATGCTCTTTGAAAAAATTGCAAATAAGTCCAAAAAATACATTTTTTAATTCGAAGCCGTTGGTCTACAAGAAAGAAACGCAAAAAATCCACAATGAAATTCAAATAAACATGTGGTTCATGTTAACATGCACACTAGTACTAGAATATACTCTCATTTAGCTTATCTGCGATTGTTATATTGCAGCATTCCACTTGCTTGCATCGAATAACGTCACCAAGTGCTTGGGACTTGGGAGTAGAGATGAACAATGAGCAAATTGTAGCATCAAAAATTATCCGATAATTATCAAAATATGCAAATTATGCTAGCTTTGCTACTTGGCAGATATTATGCAAAAAATTATGCTAGCATAATCTATAAAGGCCTAGTTGGTGGGATAGATGCAGTACGATAAAGATTCTTTGATCAATTTAAAAAAAACCAAGCTTACAATTCAGACCGATTCGCCATAAATCGGAATAAAATTGATGAAGAAAATAAAACCTATCCTTGTCTCACTTTTCTGTAATGATTCCTGAGCACTTAATGCATCAGAAATTGTTCCTAAGACGGCTGAGGAGAGCGGTCTTGTCAAGAGTTTTGTCTTCCACTAAAAAACCACGAGCCCGCGGCATAAATTTCATGTGTTTGCGGTTATATTATTAAATTGCACTTTGTGATTTATAAATCGCAAGGTTGCTAACCTTGCGATTTATAAATAACACAAAATATAGGGGAAAAGAACTTAAATAATATTTTTACATTTGGCGCCCCATAAAAACAAACACAAACACGCCGCTTGAAAAATAAAATAACGAGCGAATGATTGGGTAATCCTAGCACCAGGGTTACTCTCCCTCCTGTAAACAGGCCCTAAAAAATGGTGCAGTGCAGTCGATACCCTTCAGTGAATTTAAAATAACTCTTGCCCTAAAATGAGGCTTGGTAGGCTAATTTGTACATTAGCAAAATAATAAAACGGGTGCCATTTATGAATAAGGTCTATAGCGCCTTCAACGAGCTTTACAAGTGGCGCACTGAGAATCATGTTACACCACACCCACGGAAACATGAAATCATGCTTTCTTCTAGAGGCTAAATGGCAAACCCATGGACTGAGTTGGGTTATCGTAGTTTGTGGAGGCTGTGGTCGTTAGGATTCGTCTCTGTCACTTGAAAGATTATAATGCAGAACGGCAAAACAATTTACAGCTGACCAAAACACATGCTTTCTGACACCGTGCTTTTGAAATCCAATTGCAAGTAATTATAATATTTATTGATGAGGTTGATGTGTAAGATCCGAAGCGACAGCGCCTAGCCTACAATTTATCTCGGCTTGCCGAAGGTCATCAAAGCAGCTATTTCCCGAGTACAGAGGTACAACCTTATGAACACACTTTCACATATTCATGGACACAAGGCACTTTTTAATTCCAACAGCCGGAGCAATGCTACGACGTTTTTCAATAACACGTGGCGAAAACAGGCACTTTTAAGAGTAAAAGGAAGAAGAGATCCTCTCACTTATCTGGAGAATTAAAAGCAATTGTCTGTTATAGTCACTTTTAAAAATACAGGTGGCTGCAATGGTAGATAAGAGAAAGACAAAATTCCTTAATTACGTCGTCTAGATGAACCGCAAGGATCACCCGGCCTACCTTTCATCTATAAACCTCTATTCAAATATAGATTCTTTTCATTCAGACACTTTTAAATTGCTGAACGTTCGGAAAATCGAATAGGGTGCGTATCTTGTCCTTATTTTTAACTTAAATAATTCAGTACAATGTTTCAGATTGTACGTATTTTCTTCCAATTAATTTTCTTACTTTAATCTGTATATTTCTTCACACGACCGCACAAGCTTCACGCTTCATCATCGTGTCTACATTAAAGCTTTACGTTCAGAGATCTAAACTTAGTCAACAACTGTTCTCTTTTTCTAGAACTGGTCCGAGAATCTGGAATATGGTTACTCCTAAACTACGAGACTTAAGTAAAGCTCTTTCAAACGAACTGCACATACTACTCCTGAAGGTTTTGGAGACTGAGGTTTATGTTGATAGAGCGCACCAGTTTCTTTATTTGTAGATTCAAATTAAATTGGATTTACTTTGTTTTGTAGTAACCTGAGTATCAGGCCTTTCTTAGCAACAGTGTAGGGGTAGCCTGATACTCAGGTTAGTTTTGTAGTGGTTTGTTATTTTGAAAATGTTTTTTTCAGTGCAGACGTTGTTGTTGTCTATTATTGCTTTCTTTGAGCCTTTTCTATTATGTTTTATTGTTGCCCATCTTAAACAGCTATGCTAGTTGTGGGTAACAGATATAGTAAATCTGTCTTATTATAATAAAATGTTGATAGTCTTAAATAATTATTTAAAAAGTTTAGGGCTACTGAAAACGTCGTTTTGGATGAGTATAAGCCGTCTTGTTAGTCTTTCTATCTCAAATTCTGGATGTGTGTCCTATCCGGGGCTTCGTAATCAGGCTAATGAATAATAATAACTTTATTGATTAAGAAGTATCAAAATACTTCATAATCTCTTGAAAATACTAATTGGTAACACTAGTAAATATTAAATAAAAAACAATATTAAGCATATACATTTGTTAACAATTTTAAAAAGACTATCTATAAACGTTTCTTGAAATACCCTAATATATCCATATTATAAACTGATTAAAACTGCTATTAAAATGACTTAAACTACAAAGAGGATAATTTAAAAGAACTGTACAAAAACAGTTCGATTCACAGGGCAGGTCATTCATAATTGAAGATGAATTCAATTTTCTTGTATGAGTCTTTCAAGACTCATTCAACCTTTACACTCCGGCTTAGGGAGTCTGCGCCATAGGGAAGGCCCAAAAGACTTGATGGAATGCTTGCCTTACGTAACTGTGTTAAACCGTGGAATTATAAAGTCATCAT
>BLFP01005035.1:922708-930208 GCA_014634505.1 Montipora efflorescens
TGTCTATCAGAAACGTTAATTTATTTATCCGTAGCAACGAAATTCGCCACCAATTCGTGACTTGTCACGTGATCAATATTATACGTTAAAGCAAAGGAAGACAATATTATTTATCTTCAAGAAAGATTTCATCTTGTTCAAGGCAATCTAGTGGGAGATATAGCTGATCAACCATATTTTCCGGATGTATTTTACACCCAGGCCTTAAACTGCATGAGGTGTCACAGATTTGTGCGTGCGGGGCAACGTCAGCAACTAAACTAGTCAAACCGGTTCTCTACTGTGCAACAACTAACTTAATAATATACCTGAAAAAAATTCCAGTCCGTTGATTGGCTGAGGGCACAGCAATTAATCCCAAATAGAGGGCAGAAAAGTGAACTTAATGCAGAAAGTTGAAATTAGTGTATTAACATGACATTTTTGAATTGATAGTCAATCAAATGCGAGCTCTGGATTCATGGCGCGATTTTTCCATGATTGCGTGATACACTGAGTTGCTTCTGCTCAAGTTAACCATCTCGTATTTTTTGGTGTATATTATTCATAATAAAATGTCCACAGTTTGAATAAAGTATGATATTAAAATAAACAGCAAGTACTTTACCATGAAATCCTTGGAACTGTTTTCAGAAATTTGACTTTTAGAGTCCAGGCCAAATATTACCCAAGCCACAACACAGGTCGAAATACCACTCAAGTAGGTAAAAGCAGTCCTAAAATGAACAATTGCATGTTTAATTACCACTTTAAAATTTATAGTTTGGCTATTATTGACTATCAAGTGTAGGAAGCGGGCTCCAAAGAAAAAATTGGAGAAAACTCGAAGGGATTTAAGTCTAGAGATTGATAGAAACGTGCATGGATTTTTTCGACTGGGGCACCCAGGCCGAGGCATTATATTGACGCCTAGTGGTTAGGGCGCCTGCCTTGGCATCCGGAGATCCCAGGAATACCCTTTCAGACCGATAGTTGAATTTGTTCCTGGTAGTTCCTGGCTCACCTTCTCGGCTACACTTGTAAATAGCCAACTGGTTTGCCTCCGGCCAGTTGGGATTCTGATCAGTTGTTATTGTTCTGTTCTTTCGTTTCGTTGAATGTATTTCATTGGTCCAGAAAGGCCCCAACCAGCTCGTTTCCAGAGCTTTTAAATTTCTGGGAACGAGGTTGGAAAAGCCCCAACGGAAGGGCCAATGAGGTATGTATGCATGATGCCTTAACAATCAGCCACCTTCCCTTGAACGTAAAGGACAATGAATGAATAAAGTTGCTCTTGATTATGTACAAACCTCCATGCGCTCAATTCTACTGCTTCCATTTGATCTTTGGCAATGAGCGGAATAAGAGATAAATGAGAAATATCCAATAAGCTCCCGGCGACACCCAAAATGACGTTCAGTATTCCAAAGTATATCATCATCCGCTCTTGTCCACTGTCCGAACTTTGACAAAAGTAGCAAGGAGTGAAAAATAGCGGGACAAATACTGCTAGCAAAATCGTCGCACACAAATGCCAAGACTTCCTTTTTCCAAGCTTTCGGGACAGAAGTGGAACGTGGATTCTGTCCACCAAGATCGCACAAATGGGTGTCATGACAGTGTGAACTAGCTTTTTTTCAAGAATCAACCAGCCGGAATTTTCGGCAGAGAGACCAAGCACGTTCATAAAGAAGACAAGACGGAAAGAGAAGAAAAGTTATCGAGTGATGTCATTAATGGCGTGGCCCACTCCACAAGCAAAACGTTGAAAGAAGGGTGTACGAGACTCCGCTGGTGATTGCCTTAAATCATAAGATCTATGTTGCAGATACAGTGCATTCATCGTAAAAACCTGAAAAAAAGTGATTGTCAGTTATATATTGCAGCTAATCATGGGGGTTGAAGGCTGACAGGCTGTGTAAGTAACACGAGGGTTACCTAGTCGGGAAGATTCTCAGTTCATAGATCTCCATATGTGAAATAAAACACCCTTTGCATTGGTTACGTATCCTTATGGGATGGGTTACTTGCATTTAAAATGAAGTTCAAACCTCACTTCCTCATTCCATTCCGATTTGACCCTCCCTTCCCCCCTGCAGTGAGGCGCGTTAAATGCTAACCCGAGTCATTTTTAATTTCTCTGTATAAGCTTGTTTTAAGTAACGGCCCTAACGCGCAGTCCGAAGCATATGGATAGTTCACGTTCGATAAAAGAGAGTTTTTTTAAACCTTCTAAAAACAGAGGTTTTAGATAAATAATTACAAATATAAATCAGTGATGGCGGGTTAGAATGACATTAAGAGGACTCACTCGTCATTTTGAAGTCGTGAAACTAGCTAGAGTTGGATGATGAAACGCTTGTGAAAAACGTGTTGCATACGCCGATCAAAAAGAAATGCAATGTGCAAGGAATGTTCGGAGTCAATTAGGTAAATACTTTTGCATTGATTGAGTCAAATTAAGTGCATTCAGTTTAACCGGTTTCTTGTCTTTGACAAACTGCATTTCAAACTATCGAAAGTCATTATAACCTATTATAGATTTTTTTTTAATTTTTTACTCATCTCATTACCAACATCTTAATTAAGTTTATACACAGGAAGTCATTGTAAGTAATAGATAAAATATGAGCGGGAGACCTTTATGGGCATTTAAAACGGCTCGCCTGCGGCTCGCCGTTTTAAAGCCCGTAAAGATCGGACGCGAATATTTTATCTTACTTGTGAAGTGAAACAATAGAATGTGTTTTTCATGTTAATCACGTGGGCGTGGAGCTGTCCCATAGGCCTGGAGTTTGGAAATACTCAGCACTGAATTAGGCAATTCATTTTCATAGAGCTATTGTAGTAGAAACATGGCTGTTCGGTTTTGCTCTCCAAAGGGTAAAAAAGAAGAGACCAGTTTTGTGTCGGAAGCCACTCCGAGAGCAACACAATACAACACTAAATGGGGCAGAAAAGTCTTGGAGGAATGGCAGCAGTGACGGCATTGAAATCTAACCGTTTCACTAGAGCACATGTCGCCAAATACGCTATACTGATCTATACTTTTAGTTGAGCAAGTTGCCAAGCAAAATGGAGAGCGTTATCCGCCCAATCTTCGCTTTATTTAGGAGGTATAGAAAACATGGACCACCAGGTCCATAGACCACCCCTGTGGACCATTAATTTGATTTGTGCGATTAACTGTCATTTGCGTGAGACGGGAGGAGAGGATGCATTAATCGTTCTCAATAAAGAGGCAAGTAAATTGTTACGTAGAAGTTGTGATTGAAATGTCAAACTTGTGATTGATTAATAAACTTTGTACAAATTTGCAGGACTCGTCTTTATTAAAGTTAACATACTAATTAGGTGATCTAGAGATCTTTATAAATCAATTAATTAAAAATTCATCAACCCCAGCCTTTCCCAGCTATCTATTCAATCCCTCCCCGTGCTTTCAGACTGTTGAACTTTATCGGGATTTACAAACCAACACATGTGACCCGAATAGTGCGTTTCTGTTGGCTGTCATCCTTATGAATTATTAATGAATTTACAATGTATGGTATTAGATTAGAATATGGCTAGGTGCGTTGCCAAAGCATTGTAGAGTCCATATGTTACTCAAAGATTTCATGAGTACTTTTTTGTTTCAGGTATGTTTAGTTAGACGAAAAAATAGGTGGCTTGTCGAATTATCAATTATACTCTCTATCATTTTGATGTTGAAGCCAATTTAAATACTTGAGCCCTCACCCAACCCTTAGTTTGTTCAGATGATAGTTGATTTTGGCGACAGCTCTATATTATTCAGTAGAAAATGTAGGACTGCCCAAAGGAATTTGTGAGCGAGCAAAACTAATTAACATTTAGACCCGTAGCCCGTAAGGACTACGGGTCATTAGCCCACGCTTTTCGCTACCCAAGGACTATTAGTAACAGTCCTCTAATAGCGTAGTCAATCAAAATGCAGGATTTGCATTAGTCCACTAGTTGGATATAGATTAATACCGGCAAGTAGTAATGGATTTTTTCAAAGCATTTGATAAAGTCTTTAAGAAAGTTATGACATTTTTTAATTTCGAAGACATGTTTCGATGTTACAAACATCATCGTCAGTACAAAATATTTGAAAAACCGTTAGGACTTATATAACAACTAGGCGAAACTTGCATAATTAAATATGATTAAGTGACAAGAAATACATATTTGAGTGAGTTACAGAGTGTTAGAAAGAATGTAGAGCCTAAAGCGTAAGTGTCAGGTTGACGTGATGAACTTGTTGGTTTAAATTAGGCTGTTCCCAATTTATATGCATAGCCTCCTTGAGTTTAAGTTGAAATTTAGTAGGGGCGGAATCAAGGATTTCGAAACAGTCCGCAGAGCAAGATTGACGACAACGTTCTGAGCTTAGTAAATGTTTGAAGATGTGAGAGGACTTGTCTGAAGAGAGATGTTCACGGACGCGTGTAACAGTTACAGACTAATAGACTAATAGAGATTATTTTCCAGGCGAAATTAACCATCCTACCAGGAATATACCCAGGCTGAGAGTGAGTTAAGAACGTCTTTAGTTTCCCATTTGTGTTGTTTTTGTTTTGCATTTGTGAGTAGTAACTATAAATAAAGGTTAGGGAACGAAAACGTAGCGAGGAGGGAGAAAAGGAAAAGTTGGGAGTATTTTACCGTCAGAAATTACAGTGTTCGTAGGGGAATCCGATGACAAATAATTATTTTCTGAATTTTAATTCTTAAACATTTATAAATCGCAAAGTTAAAATACAAGACAATATGAGTTTAAAAGATTCAAAAGTTTGTCTTCTGCAGATTTGAACGATATTGTTGTGCTGTAAGGCGTGCAGTTTATTTTTAACTTCCCATACATTTTTTATATTTTTTCTGCAGGTTTATGGTCCGGTTAGTTGCATGGGTTGATGTGCTTCGCCAAAAAAAAAAAATTATTTAGCGCCGCTTAACACTTTGATGAATATCTGGTGAATACAATCTTTTGACTCTTCTGCCAAGTCATCTTAACGTAGTGAATCACAATAATTGTGCCAAACACTGTATTTCTGTATCTATGAAATGCAATAAAATGCCTTCCAAAAGCTTGACGAGTTCTTTTGTCTTCGGTAGCTAATTTCTCCTAGAATTCCTCACCCCAACCTTGACAACACAACAGGGAAAGACCAGACTACAACACCTGTAACTACGTGCCCTACTCTTTGCAATTAGTGCGAGGGCTCATTTCAGCCTAATGCCATCGGTTCCATGAGGGAAGATGCAGGAGACGGGACCTGCGGTTTATCGTTCTCATCCCAGAAGACTAGAACATCTAACCATTTGCAGATGTCATTCCAAATACATTACGTTCTCCTCGGTGAAGGTTGGTCCGGTCTGGTGCTCCGAACCCAGAACTTCCCGCACGTTAGTTTGTCGCTTTACAAACTGAGCTAGCCGTCGGTGGTAAGGTTAAAGCATCTACCTGGCTAGAGTAATTTTTAGAGAACCTCAGTTACATCTTTTTGGATTCCCTTAATTCATGTCCCTGATCTGGAACTTGACTCAGGGTACTGTAACAGAGTCGTGAGTAACAAGCTTGTTAAAGAATACTCAGCCCATTAGACCTAAAATGTAAGTACCGTAACATTCATTCTTAACTGAAGTATAATTCGTCTAACAGGAAAATTAAACCAAATACTAAGGGAACCTTTTTTAACATTAACAATGTGGTTTTCTTATTGCATGTTTGTAGACCAACTTATACTGCACGTACGACTTCAAGAATATTTTAAGAACGTTAAGGATAAAAACTTAACTATCTTTGGTTAGAATTAGGTTTCGATGACTCACTCATCATTTGCAAATTCGTGAAACTTATTATATAATAAACTGCTCGTGAATAACTTGTTGTATACGATTAAAACGAAATGCCAAGTGCATCGAATGTACGTGAATGTCAATTAGCTAAATAATTTTGCCTTGATTGATTCTTAATTGTCTTTGATAAAGGCATTTCGTAAATTAGACATTCCAGCTTTCCACGGTATTTATTCAATCTATTTATGAGTTATATTTTGATATCTGTTCCTCTTTCTCGATAGACTTTTGAATATTACTATTCAGTCGATCTAAATTGAAATGGTGAAAAAGAGGACCGTAACTTAGTCCAGTATTCTCAAACTTAACTGAAGGGTTTGTAGTATCACATCATTATGAGCTCTTGTAAGAGAAGTTTTCAGACTTGACTGCGCTCCGGTCTCACGGGCACTGCAGGTCACGCGTATACGAGCAAACAACAAGTTGCGCGAACCCTACGGACTCATACAATTTTCTTCTTTGTTCAAGAAAGAAAAACAAATGCTCTTTGGCTTAAAACACGTGAAAAGCGTGTTGTTTTGCGAATGCACAAAAAAATCGAGAAAAATCAGCAAACCGTGGCCACAGCTCAAAACCTGACCTACCCTCATTTTCAGTTGTGCCAAACACTGTATTTCTGTATCTATGAAATGCAATAAAATGGTTTCCAAAAGTTGCACGAACCCTACGCCACTCATACAATTTTCTTCTTTGTTCAAGAAAGAAAAACAAACGCTCTTTGGCTTAAAACACGTGAAAAGCCTGTTGTTTTGCGAATGCACAGAAAAATCGAGAAAAATCAGCAAACCGTGGCCACAGCTCAAAACCTAACCTACCCTCATTTTCAGTTTATAATAGGGTTTTAATGACTTTATAACACTGCTTGTGTTAAAATTTTAAAATACGACCGAGTTTTGGAATTATATTTGAGATTTTCGATTTCAACAGTCTTCGGGCCTAAAATTAGGCACCGAAATAAATTTCCCTTTCGTAAACGGTCGTTGCGGGCGTATGGAAAAATCCGGAACCGGAACCGAAACCGGAACCGGAATAGGAATAAGAACAAGAAAGGTCGATGATATCCAGTTGTTTTATTTCAGCTAAAAGAATTGAATGTTATATTACACACTTTAAACTGCAAAACTGATTTTTATGGATATTGTTGTGAGAACAAAGTTCGTACTACCGGCGTCACTCCTTTTTTGAACGGCTTGTCCCTTGGTGGCGTGGGAGCGAATTTGCTACCGAAGCCATGAATGAAAGGAGTCCACAAAAGAAAATTAAAGTAAAAGACAAAAGAATTCTGAATCACCTTATTTATTGAAATAAAATATTAAGGTAAGCAACTACGAACCTTGCCTTCCAGATCTCGCCGCACTGGAGATCAAGAAGAAACATGGGAAAGATGAGCACTAATTAACCTGCGTGGCAGGCGTTCGAAGGGGAAAGGGAGAACCGCGGGAGAACGAGGAGGGTGCGAGTGAAAGGACCCCCTAATTAATATGCATACATAAGGCAGCTGCCAAATCTCTTACTGTCAAATGGCATCCAATCAAAAACATTCACAGGAAAATGCGCTACACAGGAATGTGGTTTACCGCGCCATTATTCCAAAAAATCTCACGGCGGAGAGAAGTGTAAAACCAAAACACCGTCGCCCGAAAAAGAAGCAATTTT
>BLFP01005035.1:937708-940208 GCA_014634505.1 Montipora efflorescens
CTCGCGTGTGCACATTTCCCGCGCTTTGTGTCGGCTACGTGTAATTACTTCGAGTTTTGATTGGTTTACCGAATTGTCTCCGTCCTTTTTGATTGGCCACAGTAATTATTTTGGTTTTGGTTTTACGACACTCATTTGAAAACGGCTCTAATTCATTGTTATTGTAAGCTTGTTTTTTAGTACTTTTTCGGTTTTACCTGCTTTTAATTTGAACCAAAAGCACGTGACCTTGAATCGTGTAACTTGCAACTCTTTTCCTTGCAACTAAGCTGGGGATTTTAGGACACCAATTTTATGCCCAAATATGGACAAAAATAACATCGAAGCTGTGCGCGCGGGAAAATACGCGAGCAAAGTTACTCCTTGAAGGGAGGAGAGAACTAACAACAAACCCAGCCCACATATTAACGGGAATCGAACCCGGGCCACATTGGTTGGAGGCGAGTGCTCGCATCACTGCGCCACCCCTGATCCCCGCGAGCGAGCAGTAAATGATTGAAAAAGTGTACGGGAAGATATTAGGGAGCTCAAGCAACCACAACGGCGACGGCAACGAGAACGTCACAAATTTGCATATTTATTGGGCAAAAACAATAGCTTTGCACGCTCTGCACTTGCGTTTTTTTCATTTTTGACCATTTCTTTGCCGTCGTCAACAAAACAACAACGTGAAATAACCAAATTTGAGGTTTTATGGAGGACTTCAGCACTTGGGACAAATTTTCATTTTCTCCCCTAAATTAAGCGTGACTCATATCGGTTTCATTCTCTAAGCACTGCCGCACCATTGTCATGTCTACAGTAATGGGAATTTATGCTTTGAAATGACGTTCTCTTTGCCGTTCCCGTCGTTGTTGCTAAAGCTCCGTATTCCGGCGGCCCACAACTGTCACGGCAAAATACAATTCGTAACAACAAATGCTGAGCAGGCAGAATTTTGCATAGTTAACAAACTGAAAACAAAATGTGTTGGGAGAACGAAAAACAAGTTGAACAAGAGGACTGAGTGGGAATGGGCACTCGAATTCGGTTCTCGCAACCCCAGATCGTGCCGAGGTTCTGAAACTTGGCTCTGGGAACAAGCGAAGAATATTAAATAAATGGATCAAAGGTCTCTGGTGACTGTCAGCTTTCTTGTTTTATTTCACTCTTTTTTGCTTCGAAAGTTAGGAAACAGACAATGCTCCATGTCATCTCTGAATCACTCAGTGTCAACATTTGTCTTGAGGATATAGTATATATGCAGGATTGAACTTCGAACGCTTAAAGCACTGTACAGCTTGTGAATCACACTTGCACAAAGTCTCTCGACATTTCCCATAAAACAAGGCTTCTGCAAAAAAAAACAACAACACAACATTGAGAACCAGAACGAGCTATAATTGTGAATTTTAAGCGATGAACTGAATAAGATTGTACGCAATCCCTCTCTCCTGAGAGCATCGGGGGTTAGAGGTGCGTCCTCCTCCAATCCCCAGTCCCTCGCCAGGATCGACCTCTTCGGTTATTTTGCAGCTGATTGGCATATCATGAAGCCATCTGATAACGTAAACCTCAGACCCAGGTAAACATTTTAACACTATTTGACAAGTCGCATTATTCTCCCTTGCTTGTGCCGAAGTCAAAACAATCGACTTAGTTACAACGAAAATATGGTCTTTGGGGTCTGCTCTAGCCTGGATAGCAGGCGGACACTTGTTCAAGGTCCAACGTTCGTAATGGGCCGCCATTTTGAAAGCACGCAGCCGGTAGAGAATTGGGACAAGGGGCAGGGGTGAGGGACGGCCCACTTCATACTATCTCCTATCACTGAGTGCAATTTTTTTTACTCGCCTTAGACCTCTGTTACACTCGCTATCCAAGATTTCGTCTGATAATTCCTACCAAAACAAAAATAGGCCTGCTTTGCAGGCTAGGCCTGTTCATCTGCGAATATCGTGAACTCAGTGATTTATTCAGTGGGCTAAAATCAGCTTACGCTTTTTCTAGAACGACCATGCCCTCTAACAATGATTAAAAGTAAGGCTCAGTCTTACCACAATGATAACAATTTCTTCTGCTGTAAGGCATAAGATAAACAGCGGCGTCGAATGGACACGCGCCTGAGGAAATAACTGATCCATAACACTGGTCGTGTAATTGACAACACCTGAGGATTTTCAAAAACTCTGAATGAAAATAAAGACCATTGTTATCCAACTGTATTAGTCATTGTAAAGAAAACGCACGAAACGGGTACAAATATTCCACGATATTGTACACTGTCAGTCAGTTATTGTATACCTGGTAATGTCGGTAACTGTGAAAATAACCGGTTTGACTGACACTAGCGGTTTCGTCAAAATACTACTCAAAAATATTTAAACATCCAATAAGATATATTTAATTTGCAGTGAGAACCCCGTATCATGGACCTTAGCTAGCTTTTGAAGTTAAAATCCGCAGTTTGAATCTCAATCACGCTTGATTTTCGCTGCCAAATTTTCAGTCGCGGGACTGT
>BLFP01005035.1:946158-961158 GCA_014634505.1 Montipora efflorescens
AATACCAGAAAAAATTCATGCAAAGGAAAATTAAGTGAAAACAAATTGATGCATTCGGAGTAAACCAGGAAAAAAAATTCCTGCGTTGGCTTTCCACACATTTTGCACAAATCTCAAGAACTGAAGGCATTCAGGAAAGCACACTGTGTGCAAAGCATCAGCTCTTTGAATAAACTTCCTGCTGAATTTTGGTCTTGTTAATGCATGTAATCATACCTGATACAAAAAATATATCTGAGGCTAGTAAGCTTATGATCAATTTTAATAGCTGGCAATTTCAGATATAATTATTAAATAACTTTAAATAAATTTCATTCTACTTTTCTATATATTATATAAAATCAACATCTTATAAGGTTATCGTTTCCTTACTTTGTGTTATATATCATCTAATATCTGGAACAAAACATTTCTTTTAAATACCATGATTGAGAGGGTTATTGACCATCAAATTACTGCTCACATTGAAAATAACAACCTAAATGAAGTCATGCAGTCCGCGTATAGACAGCATCACTCAACCGAAACTGCCTGGGTTCGTCTTCACAATGACATTTTAACAGCGATTGACAACAACATGTCTGTCCTGCTGGTGTGCCTCGATCTCAGTACTGCATTCGACACTGTCGATCATGGTATACTGTTACAACGCTTAGAACATCGCCTTGGCATCACTTTATTAAAAGGACAGAACTTTCAGAGTACATGTGAATGGTCAAATGTCAAACAATCACAATTTGGATTATGGTGTGCCACAAGGATCGGTACTTGGACCAAAGTTGTTCACGCTCTACATGTTACCGTTAAGTGACATCGCTCGTCGTCACAATGTCAACTTCCTTATATAAGTCAACTTTCGGTGGGCGAAGTTTCAGCTTCACAGCACCTTTTCTTTGGAACCAGCTGCCTACCCACCTCAGACATGCTTCAAGTGTAGAAATATTAAAAAAAAGTATGTAATTTTACGTAAAGAACAATGTTCTAATTATTCATCATTATTTATAGTTACGTATATATCAACTTCATCATATTTTAATTTTTTTAATATTATTATTATTATTATTATTAGATAACAATAATCAGAGTTTTTCCCACAAATCGAAGGAAACACCCAGAGTATATATTATTTCTTGATACTTCTAACAAGCAACAGATGAATAAAATGGCACCTGGCACCTATACCCTTGGCTAAGTGAACAACTGAATGATTTAATATTTTTTCAGTTTAATATCACATCAAGGAAAACAATATTCGTGCACGACATCTTGACAAAAAAAGTCATTCAAGGGAAACATTAAAGAAAAAAAATCGTGCTGCTCGAAAATCCCGATTTCCACTACAAAGTATAGGCATAAAGGAGGAAAATAAACAACAAACAAAGACGAGCTGAAAACTTACATCTGTGTCCCTACAAGATAAGAAGCATCTTCTAGATATCTCAGACGTAAAAAAAAGACAGAAAAAGGCGTAACAAGATCGTGAAAGTTGATGCTTGACCTGCCATATTGGACAAAATGAAACGAAAAAATTAGTACCCTACTCCCCCCAAAATCAATGATGAATCGCCGCGCAAGTTGAAGCCCGCCATTTTTTCATCATTGAAATTGGTGGGAGGGGTGGCCTCCATTTTCTATTTGAAATGTCCAAGATTGTAGTTACTGGAGTCCGTAAACATATACTGCTCAAAAGAGCGCGAAATAACGCGCGTACACGCACATCCGGGACTCATACATGGCGAACTAAGGAAGGAAGAACCACATTTGGCTTCGCCGGTCCGGGTCGGTTTGCTTTTGCCTCCATATTTTGGTTGCTTGAGCTGCTCGCAACGCAATTACAACGAAAACCCTTTCACGTTTTCTCGCTCCTTAAATACAGCCCCGGTAATCTTGTCACTCACGTAAGAGGTGCTGACTTCTTGATGCATCAATCAGGGTGAAGCTATATCGAAGGTGTTGATCGAGGATCGAGCACACGCGTTTATGGAAGAGCGGTCGAAGAGTGTAGCACGTCTTGGAAGCTACATGTCTTACCAATACAGAAACAAACCGAAACGTTCATTAAAGCTAACCTTAGACTTAAAAACTCTTGTTTAGCTCTACTTAGGCCTAAGGCTAGCTTTAATTAATGTTTAGGTTTGTTTCTGCATTGGTAATTTGCATGTAGCTTACAAGACGTGCTACAGTGTTCTACCGCTGTCCCATCAACGCGTGTGCTCGATCTTCAATCAACGCCTTCGATATAGCTTCACCCCATTAGCCTACGTGTGTAGCCGTACGCTACACCCCATCAACCACGAGTGAATTTTATAGATGGGCGCACCTTGATGTGTAAAAAACTGGATGTAAAACATCACGAACCATGACGTACATTTATTTGAAAACATGATTTAAAGAATTTCGATATAACTTCATGTAAGTGTAGCATGTTTTAACTGACATGAAAATACAAGCTTTGATGTTAATATGGTAAATTTTTGTGTATGTATAACCGTCTCCATGCAAATGTGCAACCACTTGATTTATGTATGTCATTCCTGTTATGAAAAGAAGACATCTTAGTGTTAGCGCTGCATTCATTAAATTTTGAATTTACGTCACAGGCATCGTCGTGCTATTTCCGATGTACTGCAGACTGCCTACAAATAGCGCGCTGATCATGAAACAGTATTTAAGTCTCAGCACCCTTTTTTAAAATGATTAGTTCCCAACAATAACTGTGAGTTAGGGTTAGTCTGCAGTCCGCGGTCTGCAGTCTGCAATCTGCAAGTGTCAGACACCGGTCTCTTCTCGTGGAGGTAAGCTGGATCCAAGTGAGTAGCAGAAATCGAGCCAATTTTGAATTAAGATCACCGAGAAACTTTGAGAGACTACACCCACGCATTATCAATGGTTTCCCATCTTTCTCGCACAGGAACGGAAAAGGTGCCAGTTCTACCAACAGAACCTAAACATCTTGAGCGCATATATGCCTAACATATACATGCAATGACTTTTTACACCTTTTTTTTTTTTTTCCATTCAGTTGTTTTTACGAGGCTAAAGAATACATCCCAGACACAGAACATGTACATAGGGTCGAAGACATGGTAAATTATTACGATTAAACTGATATCAAGTTGATGAATATTAGAAAAAGGTGCAAGATAACTAAGCTATTCAAATATTTTGCTAACGAACATAATTTTGTTTTCCTTTAAACGAACTAACGACCAGTTGATTCATATATTAGAAATAAATGTATTGGCCTCATGCCTGAATCATGAGACAACCTCAGCGCAAGCAAGTCGTCTTGAATCTTGACGAATGAAGGGCTTAGTTCGATTCTAATGCAAATGTGATGCTGTATCGGCTTTCCCAGAGCGTGATGATTGCCCCAGCTGGCTAGCGTCGCACGCCTTTCGGTCTATAGCTGGGGCAGATGGGATCTCCTTATTAGGTGGGTATGATCGCCTGTAAACATCTTGAAAAATGCAAATAATAAGTAGCCTATGCGATAAATATATTGTTAAGGCGAGGCATCATAACGTGGACTGAACTACTTCGCAGCACGCCGTCTAAGAGTTTCAAATAGTTCCCGAATAACATGCAAAGAGCCGCTGTGGTCACACTTCTCCTAATAAGCGCTGTTTTCTCTTCGCCATTTCGCCATGTGATTCGAGAGGTAGGTTGAATGTGTACTATACGTTATTCCCTGGAGACAATGGAAGCCGACACAGCGACTTTGATCCCTCCATATACCATACACCATTTTTAGGGGTATAAAATTAATACTATCAGAGGAAAGACGAAGTTAAAGTCATGGATTATCCATAGCTATAGTGGTTAGCTAGATCCAACTCCTAACTGCACTGTTCACTGACCAGCTGAGCTACATTAATTTAGGCATAGCATAAAGAGTCAGAACAAGTGGAAACGAAACTTTCAAGAAAACGACTTTTTTCTAGTTATCAATAAGGTCTTATAAAGGACCATCTGTTACATACTTCAGTATTCTTTAAGCAATAGAGGACGTTTTTCGTGTTTCCATCTTCTCATCTAAACACGAGAGGGAGTTGGGAGAATTCGGGACAGTTATGCAAACCCGAGACGCAGTCGAGCGCTTGCATAACTGTCTCGAATTCTCCCAGCTCCCCCGAGTGTTTAGATGAGGCTATGGAAACACAGAGAAAAGTCCTGTATTGCTTTTATGAAATATTTCTCAAATATAATTCGACAAATGAAGGAAAATGCTAGGTTTTTTTAAGCCTTGATTCAAACAGATTTTCTTGATACACGCTCATATTTCCTACCAGCCAATCAAAACGCGCGTCTGACAACACATAACCAATCAAAATTCGTGTGATGTCACAGACGTGTTTCCATACTCTCATCTAAACACAGGTATTGACCAATGAGAGTGGGCGTACTATTCTAATTATTTTATAATTATCATTAGCTCTTATACCTTTTTTTTTCCAGCAGTGGGATGATATTTTGAAGGAACCCAACAATCCAGTGGGGAATACCAGTAAGAACTGAATACCTTTTACTTTACATTCGACAAATTATTTCTTTGCATAGTAGAGCTGAGAGCCAATCTGAAGTACTGAACAGACTGGACATGAAAGAGTGGAACTTAATTAAGGTGGAAGATCTGAAATGATCCGCCACATTTCAACAAATTGCGCTGCCGTCACAGTGACACTCGCTTTAGCATAATTCACTCACAGAAAGCTTAGCCTAACAGACATGAACGGTACCCAAATTATCTAGCTCGGATTTAGTGATCAGTGAAACAAATTAACCCAAGTGTCGTCTATGAAAAGACTATATAGTACTCATTTATTTATCAATTCATTCACTCGTCTATCCATTCATTCTTTTAATCAACTCATCTGTTCGTCTATAACCCTTTTCATATATTACTCTCTCCATCTGTTTATCGATAAAGGAATTCAAGGATGCATCCATTCATCATTTTTTCATTTACTAGTTCATTAACTATTATCTGTATTCATACGCGTTCATTCTCATGCCGCTATTCTAGTCGTCTGTTCAATTTTTCCCCTTTTTTAATGCAGATTTTGAGAATAGAGAATATTTTATGTTCTTTCTGCACTTTTCAGTACAATCGCTGTAAAAACAGACTGCCTTTTACAAGAGCAGTACCCCTCACACATTACATCGCCTTAGAACGCCAAAATTATTCCCATACCCCACTCATGCACAGTCCTGCTAGAAGATTATTCATACCTTACACTTGATAAAAAGATTATCAATTGCCCGTTTTCTGTAACGAACCATTATTTTCGTTTATTTAAAATTTCATTAAATAAATTTAAACAGTACTTTTTTGTATCACTTATCTGAAAAACTAAAAGAAGCTAACAAATCCCTATTTGTAATCAGAGGTTGTCTGCGCAAAGAAGGTTGTTCCCAAGAAGAAATTGACTGCCTTTTTATATGTAAAGTAGAACTATATGTAAAGTAGAACTAATTACCATCACAAAAACTTTGCACTTAGACTCGCTTTGAAGAGGAGGCACACATGAACTCAGAAAAGGCCTATTGCCTTAAAAAAGACCGCCTTTTACAAAAGCACTATCGTTGACACATTGCATCGGCGCTTAGACCGCCAAAAATGTTCCATGTCTTATTCAAGCACAATCTTGTTCTAAGATTATTCAGATTTTACAGCTAGTTTACTTAAAACACTTTATAAAAGGAAATCTAACGATGAAATTAAATGATATATGAAATGAATCATATATGAACTGCGGATATGAAATCAAATGAAGCTATGATCCTCGGAGTTATGAACGCAATTTTTGCAATTGCGTAAAGAAGCCTGAAAAATTTAGGACTTCAATGGGCTTTGAACCCGTGACCTCGCGATACCGGTGCGACGCTCTAACCAACTGAGCTATGAAGCCACTGTCGTTGGGAGCTGACGTCCTGAATTTTTCAGGCTTCTTAACGCAATTGCAAAATTGCGTTCGTAACTACGAGGATCATAGCTTCATTTGATTTCATATCGCAGTTCATATATGATTCATTTCATATATCATTTCATTGTTGATTCATTCCTCACGGGAACATTGGAACCCACAAATGACCAGCTCGCAACGTCAGTGGCTTCATAGCTCAGTTGGTTAGAGCGTCGCACCGGTGTCGCGAGGTCACGGGTTCAAACCTCGTTAAAGTCCTGAAATTTTCAGGCTTCTTTACGCAATTGCAAAAATTGCGTTCATAACGAGGATCATAACTTCATTTGAAAAGGAAATCCATTACCCGTTTTCTGTAACTGAACGTTAAATTAACTAGTTCCCAGTTTGCTTTCCGTCCTTTGTTTATTTGTCCAAATGTGCATTTATTATTTTTTTTTCCTGTACAGAGGGGTTTATCCGCACACAAAGAAATCTGCTCCAATTTCATAACATGATTGGGTGCGGAACGAATCGAACATCAGCTTATTATGTGGACTACGGATGTTATTGTGGCTATGGAGGAGGAGGGGAGCCTGTTGACGAGACCGACATGTAGGTAGACGTAGAGTTTCTTCTGCTTAATTGGGACTTTAAGATCTACGACGCGGTCTTTAAAAAGAACGCCCCGAAACAGCAATATCATTGGTTAAGGAGGCTCGAAAGAGTTTTTAGCTGAACGCGCGCGCGTAAGCCACACATGCAATACTTCAGCTGCTCGCGTCAGCTCATGATTCAAAATGGGTCACCGACAAGAAATACCACTGATTTAGCTCACCTTTCTTCTAATTCTGATATAGATGGAATATAAACATTCATGTTCTATTCACAAAAACTACGAAAATTTTACACAAACGCTTTAATGGTCACCTAAATCCGTTTGTGTTGGATTGTAGTTCCACGCGCCCTCGGACTCGAATGAGCAGGTGACGCATGCGTAAATGCTGATCTTGCACCCCCTCATTTTTCCTGATTATACAACTTCACTCCTCTGCTTCCGGACGGTAATTTTTATTTTTGCATGTTAGCTTGTAATACTTCAAAATGTTTGTTTTGAAATTTAAAAACATTCTGTGGGTGAAAAAAAAAATAGACATATTTCAAAAAAAGTGATTTCGTTGAATTTTGAATATTTTAGAGTTTCTTTCTAACATTATCTGGTAACGTTGTACGGAAAGATTTCACCGTCCGTTTTTTTTTTTTTTTTTTCACAAAAGACAACATGTGTTGATTTTAGAAATGCCTTATATTGTTGCCATGGTAACGGTAACTGATATGAGAATTCTATAATGGATAATTAAACTTCGTCTTGATATGATTACCCTAACTATATCTAACGACAGAATATGTTTATTTGTTTGAAAAAGAATGAGAAAATATTTCGAGCCTCCTTATAAGAGGAAAAATAATCGTGCTGGACGTGCGGCACCCATTTTAACACATATTCGTGCGGTTCTCTGCACAAAAACGACGCGAAATCACCAAATTTGAGACTGTTTTGAAGTTTTGACGACAACGAGAGCGTACAAACGTGAATCTTTCAGTATCTATGTTTACTCTGAAACCGTTCGTACCAAGTTATTTTAAGGATACTTCGCCCACATTGTCCGACGCGAACGAGATGGCTTAACCGCGAGAAACTTTCGGTGGTGCAAAGATATATTTCGAGGTGACGTTGACGTCGCTGTCGTAGATGTAAAAAATAGGGAGCTTACGCAAGGACGACGTCGCCAAGGAGAACGTAGTCTAAAAATATTATTTCCTGTTATTGTAATAGATTTCGTTATAACCCCAAGTCGTTCGGAATGGAAAGTGTGTATTAACATTACAGGAATAAAATTGGCATTAACGGTGTGGTTGTTTGGGAAAATAATTAAAATGTTCCGTCAGGTTCTCACGTCCTCTACATAACATACTCTTTGGTCAATTCACGTCAATAGGGAGCTTACGAAACGAGGATGACGACGGCTACGAGGACTTCATTTAAAAATACAAGTTCGCGTTATTCATACCACTACGAAACTATTTCATGTCGTTTCGCGTTAAAAATGTGCAGTAACTGTCGAGGAATGAAACTGGTATGACTGGGTTGGAAGCGTAGAGAGAGAACTGAAAATTCATCGTCATGTGCTAACGTCCTCCACAGAACCTTGAATTTGGTCATTTCACGTCATCACTTAGGAGATGACGGCAAAGAAATGTACCAAAATGTAAAACGCATGTGCAGAGCGTGCAGAGCCATTGTTTTTTCTCACTAAAGCTATTCAGTTTGTAGCGTCGTCGTTGTCGTCGGCGTCGTCGTTTCCTAAGCTCCCTGTTGTCAGGAAGAGAACGTCAACGAAATGTACCAAAATGCAAAACGCACCTGCAGGGCGCGTAGAGCTTTTGTTTTTTCTCGTTAGAACTATTGTTTTGTGACGTTCTCGTAGCCGTCGTCGTCGTCCTTGAATAAGCTCCCTTTTAAGTCTCTATTTACGACAAATGAATGACATCTCGAAATTTTGTCATATCATTAATAAGTTATCACATTAGTTTTATCGTGTAATTTGGAAATCAAGTGATTACCTATACAAATTTGGTTATTTCGCGATGAGTTTGCAGGCAAAGAAATTTTGCATTAAGTCCAAGAGAAAAAAGGATGCAAGCAAACATCCCGGGCCATATTGTAAAGTCACAACTCTAGGCAACAAAAGTGGCAGTGTGCCATTTTCAAAGTGCTCTTTCCTCGACTGTTGCTTGTCTATATTTTTCAGTTGCTGCAAAACTCACGATGAGTGCTACGGGGCTGTGGACAAGGCGGACTTGTGCTCTTCTAAATACGCTACATATGCGAACTTTTACAAAAGGAACAACACTTGCACTGGCTGCGGTAAGTATAGTATAGTGGTTTCACGATCATATCAATTATTGTGTACACGTACGAGAAGGGCTTCGCGTAACGATGGTTTACTGCTCTTTTCGTATTTTTTTTTAGAATCTTGTCCCAGTCAAAACGTGATCATTGTGCGGTTGGGGCTAGAAGCGGAGATTCCGCAGAATAATGATGTTTATATTACTTAGGTTTGTGCGTAAATATACTGTATGCACCAGTGTGGTATATGTTCTTGGGAATAAATGAATAAGAGTTTCAATCTTTCATGGCTAGACACTCTGCCCCAAAGGAATACCTTATGTGTTTACCGTCAAGTCAGCACTCCGCACAGGGAACCCACACTTATACTTGTATTCATTTTTGACCGCCGCGTGCAAATTCACAGAACAACTTCCCTTTGCAAAGCCACAGACCATTTTACGAATACGGTGGCCATTTTGAAATCCATTGTTTCAAATAGCTATTATGGTATTCTAAGGGGGCAAATTAGCAGAATGGACGCCGTATATGTAAAATGGTCTCTTTACAAAGGAATTACCAGTTTGAAAAGCTCCTCCTAATTGGTACTATTTAATATCTTTTCAGCGGACCCAGAGGGAACTTGTGACCGTGCTATCTGTGAATGCGATGGGGCAGCGGTGAGGTGTTTTGCTCAGGCAGAGTACAATGAAGACAACTTCGACTACCCTCAAGACAAGTGCTAAGCATTGAACCAACTTGGATTCACCGGATTACTGAGAATAGTAGTGAAAGTAGAAGCTCCTGATATGCTCCGAACCTTTATCACTATCTTACAGAATCATAATTAAAGCAATTAAGAATATTTTTAAAAGTTTGTTCTTCTTACCACTTGCTTGTAAAACGATCATTCAAAGGTCACAATTCTATGTGGCTGCGTGCTTGTTGAGAGAATGATCATTTTGAGCGAAGGAAGGAACTCCGATCCAGCAATTATGAAGGAAGGATTATAGTTAGTCGCTAAAGAGACTGTGGTGCTTATCATCATCATATCTTTATTTACCCTCGAATTTTAGAGTAGCTTGGTGTAGATAATAGTCCTTTTTCGATGTATTAAAACTCAGCTTGAAAGAGGGGTTTAGAGGACAAAGACAAAGGAAAGTGGATGATATGCAAATATTTTTCACATTCATTCAACGTGTTTCTATTGTTTTTGTCCTCACTATCAAGCTAAATATTTGATAATTCGAAAATTGCCTATCGGGAGCTTAAGCAAGGACGACGACGACGACGACGACGACGGCAACATCTCTAATGAGCAAAAGCAAAAGATCTGAACGTGTTTTACATTTGTGTACATTTCCATGCCGCTCTCGCGTTAACAACAACGTAAATTGACCAAAATTTGAGTTTATGAGGAAGACGTGGACACCTCACATTAAATTATATTATTATTCATTCAAAATCTTTCCCCGTTTCTGATAGGTTAAAACCACACGCATAATTCACCATAACCAGCTGCTGTTCACCAAATTTGGAAAGAAACTTCGTCATATTGAATCAATGACGTCAAAAGTGCAGCCCGCTGCAGATTATTGAATCGATGACGTCAAAATGACGTCAAAAGTGCAGCCCGCTGCAAATTATTGAACCGTTGACCGAAAAAAGATGGGGCCGAGATTGTGTTATTTTTGTTGAGCATAAAAATGGCTGCGAGTAGGTTTAGAAGTTTGAGCGAAGAAAATATTTTGAATGAATAATAAAGCAATCATTGAATTCGGCTTTCGTAGAATATGAAGAATTCTGCAGATCTCGGAGGATGTTATCCAAATCGGCCTTCGGCCTTGGTGGATAACACCCTCCTCGACCTGCAGAATTCTTCAGCCTCATCCAATAATTGCTAAATATTTCTTAGACAACGTTCTCGTAGCCGACTTGCTTAAGGTCCTTTGTATCTTCGAGTATTTACCCTCCCAATCATGCTGCACCACAGAGGACAGACCACCACACCGGGAACTCCATGCCCTACTCTTTGCGAATAGTGTGTGGGCAGGAGCACATGAGTAGGAGCTTACCTCTCTCATACACGCCCTTATGAGTCAACCGTTGCGCGTATCTTTCTACTTTTAGAACGCCACGAGTTCCCCGGCTCTGCAAGCACTGTTTTAAAAGGCCAACGGGGTAAAGTCTTTGTCCAACGAAGACAAATAAAGCAGTAAAACTGTATTTAAATCGTGTAAATTTATGTAAATTTATGTAAATGCGAGTCTCCTGCTCGAGGATTCGTCCTAAAAATAGAAAAATAGAAAGATCTACTGCATATGGAGGCTCCTACCAATGGGCTCCTGTGTGTGGGTTCTTTTACGTCCCACAGGGTTATGAACATTGAAGGGTTGTGAGACGCGCCCTACGGTTTATCGTCCTTATCCGAGAAAACTAGAGAGTCTAACCATTTGCAAATGTAATTACAAAAGCAGCACTTTCTCCTCGGTTATTAAAGACCCTGAGTGTTAGTCCGTCTGGAGTCCAACTCACGACCTCCCACATAGCAGCCTGGTGCTCAACCAGCTGAGTCACCGGTGCCGCTTCGGTGAAAGAAAAAGACACGAAAAGTTGGTTTTATCAAACGAGTTGAAAAAGTTTGAATTGCCACCGTGAAGAAATAAAATGACTGACGTTTCGAGGGTTAGCCCTTCGTCAGAGCGATAGGACCCTTCAAGAAATGCACATCTCTCATTTAACCTACCGTCAGATTTTGAACACAACTGGCCCGGGTTGCTCGACGCATGGTTAGCCCTAACCAGCGTTAAATACCATGGACACAGGTTTTGATACCTCTTAACCAAAGGTTAGCGCCAACCAGGCTTCGAGCAACCGGTCCCAAGTGTATACAGTGGTTGCGGTCGCATTAGCGAGTGAACACCAGTGTTAAATCAAGTTCTATTGTTCAGTTTTCCCCTAGGGATTCAAAACACCAGAGCGTTGACACAATAGTATCAACACCAGTGTTACACTGTGTTTCTCTCAATTGTGACCGCAACCAGTGTAGATGGTTTGCAACCAATCCCTTGATAACAATGGTGTAAAATACAATTGCTAGTGAACGAACAAAAGGAGCTAATGAAAGATCTTTTGTTTTCGTCCAAGAACAAGGAGGCGATGACGTAACGGGTCACCTATGTTTGAGGTAACAGGTCGCCACGCAGTCCTCATATATTAATGGTGCGCATGTAAAATTAGTTTGCCATCCTTCCGAACAAGGCATCGATGTTGTAATTGTCGCCGTTTCGTGGTGACAATTTCTGAACATCCAACGCCATTGCATAGTTTGTTTGGCAAAGACTGACCGGATCACTTGAATGTTCTACATTGAAATGGAGAGCTTAATTAACGTTATGTAAATATGGCGTAGGTCCTTAGCTCATGATAAAAGCACTGAACAACGCAAGCGCGTCATACTCCCAGGAAGGGTGAGGTTACTCTCAGAAAAATTGGGTGAGGGTGTGCGGCCCGCTTCTTGAAACCCTTTTCCTATTTTAGAGAAATAACATGTACGATATTCCCTACCCTGTTTCAGACCTTAAACCAAATGAAGTTTTAAGATGAAGTATTATCCTCCATTTAGATTACTCTGTCCCAGGACTTTTGGCAGCAGATAAAAAGAAAACTAGACCCCCCCCGTGAGGGTACACTGGGTTGCCTGTGGTACGTGCAGCGTTCCAGACAATTTTTTTCAAGTTTGGGGGTCATTAAGACCATTTACCAGACGAGGCCCTTTGGCTCACAGGTCCTCACACGTTCGTACGACGAAACAGATCTGTCCTTGGGTAATATGTAGCTCTAACAGTGCACGATATTGTTTGGGTATTGTCTATCATTGTAGTGCCATGGTAGAAGTCTTGGGTAAATAGCCTTAGAAGACATGTGGCTACTAGCAAAGTACTGAACCCAGAATTTAAAGATTGAAGAAAATAAATGGGAAGTGAGAAACATTGGCTTCTGATAATTTTCAAGCTCCCTGACAACTTCTTTTCACCACAAGTTTAAGCCTGCCCTCTGAGCATCTGACAGCTTTGTAATACTTAAGTTTACTAAAGTTAACCCTCTCCGGCGGGGTTAGTATCTAGATGGGTGACCTAAAACATATACCCCTTCGTAAAACAGAAGCATTCGACCGAAAATACTATTAACGCTAACAAATGCGAACTCAGCAAGGTACCGGTTTTGTTAGCTTGCTTTATGCAAAAACAAATATTGATGCAAAAGTAAATAAATATTGATACACAGTTTTTAGAAAAAGCAGAAGGAAGTTTCCAGGACGGTCGCTCGAGAATAACATATTTACGACATGATAACAACATTAATTTTGAACCGTGAATATAGAATATAAAAAGTTACGATCAGCGACAAACATTTTGGGAGCTTTTTGCTACGTTCAATTTTGTTATTGTACTTTTGGCTGCACAAATAAATCGCAAAATCGAAAGTGACATCCCCGGAATTCAGCGGGCGCCGTGATTAAGTTACCGCGGCATGTTTACTCGCCAAACAATGAAGCATCTATGTCAAATGATGGCAAGATACCGGGTTTTCGTAAGTTTCTTTTTCTGTCAAGTGTTATAAAGTTTGACAATAAATGAGCGAATTCAAAACAAAGATCACAATCGCCCACCATTGTTTCTGCAGAGTCAAAAATTTACTCTCCAAGACGAGGTTATTTATCACCAGGTAATTCCATCATTTTGGAAATAGCAGCTACTTTACTATTCATCGGCGTCACAATTTTTTGCTGATTTTGGGGCTCATTTTGTAGAAACTCAAGCACGCTTCCAACAGACCTGTTTATTTTCGTGAACCTTTCCTGCTTACAGGGCAATACTAAAAATATCCTCCCGTATCACATTTCAACCTTAAGCTCGAAAATTCAATACACGGCATGATATTATAATTCACAAAGACAGAAAATATCACAGAATCCTTTTCCAGCGAAACATTTTATTGAAACAAACAACATAAGATGCACTAAAACGCCATTCGCGTTGCAATGACTTTCGACGCCATTGCTGGTTAACGAGAATAACAAACTCACGGGGCAGAATGTATATTTATATTTAATTAAGTTAGCCCAACCTCATTTTGACACGAAAATGCTTTACTATTGCCATAAAAACTATCCAGTTAAGCTCGCATATCATAAAACATGATGAATTCATAAAGGCCACCTTTTCCAGGGAACATTTTTTTGAAACAAGCAACATATTTGCTATTAGAGGCAAAAACCCCTTCTATTTCATTACGTGCGTGAAGAGAAGAAACTCAATCGTGTCAAATATGCGCAATATAGACCTTATTCATAAATGACGGCTAATTTATAATTCTTTTGTCGAAGTGCAAATTAGCCTACCAAGCCTCGATACCATACAGTGAATTAAAAAGAATTCTTGCTCTAAAATGAGGCTTGGTAGGCTAATTTTCACGTGGACAAAAGAATTATGAATGTGACCGCCATTTATGAATAAGGTCTATTGCAACAAACCAAATTTCAGGATCAAACCGTTTCCATGAAAAACCTTTTCCTTGAATAATGAAGCACAAAATACACGACAAGCTTTCTTTCAAATAATTCTTGGCTTTCACATTTCCAATTATTTTTTTTACCTAAAGACTGTGCAGAGTTGATCACAGATCCACGTCAGGTGTTCGATTCGTTCTCTGTCTTCAATTATGTTAAACCCATAAGTTACCAGAGAATTTTCCATTTGGTTTCAGTGTTCTACATAACAGCACTCTTGGTAAAATATTATTTTAGAAATACAGCTCACTTTGATTTCGGCTCGACGGGCGATAGATTGTTGTCGAAGTCAAATTACTTGTCGCTTTTGAGATTCCAGGTTTTGGTTTTTCACCGCCTGCCTAGTTTATCCAACTGACTTTCCATTATTGAGCTCCATAAGGGTATATTTTGTTTAAGGATCCACTAAAACGCCATTCGCGTTACATGACTTTCGACGCCATTGCAGGCTAAGTTGATGATTCTATACTGTGTCCACCAGAGAAATCTACGCAATTTCATTACCCTCTCGAGCCTAAGAAAATACGCGCAGAAGGCTCTATGCACAAAGACACCACTTACCAGGGGAGTGACAGGCAAGACTTTTGCCGACACGGGAAAACAAAAATAAAACGAACAAATCCCACCCACTTTCC
>BLFP01005035.1:976158-996872 GCA_014634505.1 Montipora efflorescens
TTCTTCAGCTTTGGGTCGAGTTATCCTCCTTCTTATCTGGGTTCATCCTTTCATCAATAGCCAATTTCTGAGTTGCTGCATGCCTCAGTTTCAAAGCGATTCCTGGTGTACAACCATTCAAATGGAAATGAGTCGCGTATTCTTATTCAAATCAAACTCATTTCCCTTAAAATAGTTGAGCACCAAGACCCACTTCGAAACCGAAACAAACAGCAACTCGGAAATGCCCCATTGCCAAACCGATTCTTTATCCTGTAATTAAGTTTTTTGTAAAGATTTAGTAAATGTTCTATTCTTATTGCACTTTTCAGGACAACAGACCATATTCATAAATGGCGGCTAAGTAATTATTGTTTTGTCTTTATGCTAATCATCCCCACTAGCCTCGTTAGCAAGAACAAATTCAAAAGAATTTCTGCTCCAAAGTGAGCCTAATAAGAATGATAAGCACAAAGAGAAAATAAAAATTTCTTGGCCGCCATTTACGAATACGGTCTATGGGCCATTTCGGAAGTTCATGTTTGCCTCCCCTTCAAAGTGAGTCTAAGTGCGAAGTTTTTCTTATGCAAATTAGTTTTCATTCATGTGTAAAGTAGAACTAATTACCGTCACAAAAACTTTGCACTTAGAGTTGCTTTGAAGAGGAGGCACACATGAACTCAGAAAAGGCCTATTGCCTTAAAAACAGACCGCCTTTTGCAAAAGCACTATCGGTGACACATTGCATCGGCGCTCAGAGCGCCAAAAATGTTCCATATCTTATTCAAGCACAATCTTGTTCTAAGATTATTCAGATTTTACAGCAAGTTTACTTAAAACACTTTATAAAAGGAAATCCAACGATGAAACGATATATGAAATGAATCATATATGAACTGCGGATATGAAATCAAATGAAGCTATGATCCTCGGAGTTATGAACGCAATTTTTGCAATTGCGTAAAGAAGCCTGAAAAATTCAGGACTTCAACGGGCTTTGAACCCGTGACCTCGCGATACCGGTGCAACGCTCTAACCAACTGAGCTATGAAGCCACTGACGTTGGGAGCTGACGTCCTGAGGCTTTCAGGCTTCTTTACGCAATTGCAAAATTGCGTTCATAACTGCGAGGATCATAGCTTCATTTGATTTCATATCCGCAGTTCATATATGATTCATTTCATATATCATTTCATTGTTGATTCATTCCTCACGGGAACATTGGAACCCACAAATGACCAGCTCGCAACGTCAGTGGCTTCATAGCTCAGTTGGTTAGAGCGTCGCACCGGTGTCGCGAGGTCACGGGTTCAAACCTCGTTAAAGTCCTGACATTTTCAGGCTTCTTTACGCAATTGCAAAAATTGTGTTCATAACGAGGATCATAGCTTCATTTGAAAAGGAAATCCATTACCCGTTTTCTGTAACTGAACGTTAAATTAACTAGTTCCCAGTTTGCTTTCCGTCCTTTGTTTATTTGTCCAAATGTGCATTTATTAGTTTATTTCCTGTACAGAGGGGTTTATCCGCACACAAAGAAATCTGATCCAATTTCATAACATGATTGGGTGCGGAACGAATCGAACATCAGCTTCTTATTTGGACTACGGATGTTATTGTGGCTATGGAGGAGGAGGGGAGCCTGTTGACGAGACCGACATGTAGGTAGACGTAGCGTCACGTAGGTAGACGTAGAGTTGCTTCTGCTTAATTGGGACTTTAAGATCTACGACGCGGTCTTTAAAAAGAACGCCCCGAAACAGCAATATCATTGGTTAAGGAGGCTCGAAAGAGTTTTTAGCTGAACGCGCGCGCGTAAGCCACACATGCAATACTTCAGCTGCTCGCGTCAGCTCATGATTCAAAATGGGTCACCGACAAGAAATACCACTGATTTAGCTCACCTTTCTTCTAATTCTGATATAGATGGAATATAAACATTCATGTTCTATTCACAAAAACTACGAAAATTTTACACAAACGCTTTAATGGTCACCTAAATCCGTTTGTGTTGGATTGTAGTTCCACGCACCCTCGGACTCGAATGAGCAGGTGACGCATGCGTAAATGCTGATCTTGCACCCCCTCATTTTTCCTGATTTTACAACTTCACTCCTCTGCTTCCGGAGAGAATTTTTTTTTTTTAATTTTTGCATGTTAGCTTGTAATACTTCAAAATGTTTGTTTTGAAATTTAAAAACATTCTGTGGGTGAAAAAAAAAATAGAAATATTTCAAAAAAAGTGATTTCGTTGAATTTTGAATATTTTAGAGTTTCTTTCTAACATTATCTGGTAACGTTGTACGGAAAGATTTCACCGTCCGTTTTTTTTTTTTTTTTTTTCACAAAAGACAACATGTGTTGATTTTAGAAATGCCTTATATTGTTGCCATGGTAACGGTAACTGATATGAGAATTCTATAATGGATACTTAAACTTCGTCTTGATATGATTACCCTAACTATATCTAACGACAGAATATGTTTATTTGTTTGAAAAAGAATGAGAAAATATTTCGAGCCTCCTTAAAAGAGGAAAAATAATCGTGCTGGACGTGCGCCACCCATTTTAGCACATATTCGTCCGGTTCTCTGCACAAAAACGACAAGAAATCACCAAATTTGAGACTGTTTTGAAGTTTTGACGACAACGAGAGCGTACAAATTTGAATCTTTCAGTATCTATTTTTACTCTGAAACCGCTCGTGCCAAGTTATTTTTAGGATACTTCGCCCACACTGTCCGACGCGAACGAGATGGTTTAACCGCGAGAAACTTTCGGTGGTGCAAAGTTATATTTCGAGGTGACGTTTTCGTTGACGTCGCTGTCGTAGATGTTTTTAGGGAGCTTACGCAAGGACGACGACGTCGCCACGGAGAACGTAGTCTAAAAATATTATTTCCCGTTATTGTAATAATTTCGTTATAACCCCAAGTCGTTCGGAATGGAAAGTGTGTATGAACATTACAGGAATAAAATTGGCATTAACGGTGTGGTTGTTTGGGAAAATAATTAAAATGTTCCGTCAGGTTCTCACGTCCTCTACATAACATACTCTTTGGTCAATTCACGTTAATAGGGAGCTTACGAAACGAGGACGACGACGGCTACGAGGACTTCATTTAAAAATACAAGTTCGCGTTATTCATATCACTACGAAACTATTTCATGTCGTTTCGCGTTAAAAATGTGTAGTAACTGTCGAGGAATTAAACTGGTATGACTGGGTGGAAGCGTAGAGAGAGAACTGAAAATTCATCGTCATGTGCTAACGTCCTCCACAGAACCTTGAATTTGGTCATTTCCCGTCGTCACTTAGGGGATGACGGCTAAGAAATGTACCAAAATGTAAAACGCACGTGCAGAGCGTGCATAGCCATTGTTTTTGCTCACTAAAGCTATTAGGGAGCTTACAAAACGACGACGCCGACGGCAACGACGACGCTACAAAACAATAGGTTTAGTGAGCAAAAACAATGGCTCTGCACGTGCGTTTTACATTTTGGTACATTTTTTTGCCGTCATCTCCTAAATGACGACGTGAAATGACCAAATTCAAGGTTCTGTGGAGGACGTTAGCACCTAAGGATGAATTTTCAGTTCTCTCTCTACGCTTCCAACCCACTCATACCAGTTTAATTCCTCACCAGTTACTACACATTTTTAACGCGAAACGACATGAAATAGCTTCGTAGTGATATAAATAACGCGAACTGGTATTTTTAAATGAAGTTCTCGTAGCCGTCGTCGTCCTCATTTCGTAAGCTCCCTATTCAGTTTGTAGCGTCGTCGTTGCCGTCGGAGTCGTCGTTTCCTAAGCTCCCTGTTGTCAGGACGAGAACGTCAACGAAATGTACCAAAATGCAAAACGCACGTGCAGGGCGCGCAGAGCTTTTGTTTTTTCTCGTTAGAGCTATTGTTTTGTGGCGTTCTCGTAGCCGTCGTCGTCGTCCTTGCGTAAGCTCCCTATTAAGTCTCTATTTACGACAAATGAATGACATCTCGAAATTTTGTCATATCATTAAGTTATCACATTAGTTTTATCGTGTAATTTGGAAATCATGTGATTACCTATACAAATTTGGTTATTTCGCGATGAGTTTGCAGGCAAAGAAATTTTGCATTAAAGTCCAAGAGAAAAAAGGATGCCAGCAAACATCCCGGGCCATATTGTAAAGTCACAACTCTAAACAACAAAAGAAGCAGTGTGCCATTTTCAAAGTGCTCTTTCCTCGACTGTTGCTTGTCTATATTTTTCAGTTGCTGCAAAACTCACGATGAGTGCTACGAGGCTGTGAACAAGGCGGACTTGTGCTTTTTTGAATCCGCTATATATTGGAAAAGTTACAAAAGAGACAACACTTGCACTGGCTGCGGTAAGTATAGTGTAGTGGTTTCACGATCATATCAATTATTGTGTACACGTACGAGAAGGGCTTCATTTAACGATGGTTTACTGCTCTTTTCGTATTTTTTTTTAGAATCTTGTCCCAGTCAAAACGTGATCATTGTGCGGTTGGGGCTTGAAGCGGAGATTCCGCAGAATAATGATATTTATATTACTTTGTGCGTAAATATACTGTATGCACCAGTGTGGTGTATGTTCTTGGGAATAAATGAATAAGAGTTTCAATCTTTCATGTAACAAGACACTCTGCCCCAAAGGAATACCTTATGTGCTTACCGTCACGTCAGCACTCCGCACAGGGAACCCACACTTATACTTGTATTCATTTTTGACCACCGCGTGCAAATGCACAGAACAACTTCCCTTTGCAAAGCCACAGACCATTTTACGGATACGGCGGCCATTTTGAAATCCATTGTTTCAAATAGCTATTATGGTATTCTAAGGGCCGATTTACACGATACGATTTTGTCGCATGGGACAAGCTCACGACAGGCCTACGACATGACTTACGATTGTCGCAGCGTTTTAAAACATGTTTTAAAATGCTACGACATTTTTTCTCACGTACACAACAATCGTAAATCATGTCGTGGGCTTGTCGTAAGCCGTTGTCGCATGCGACAATGTCGTACCGTGTAAATCGGGCCTAAGGGGGCAAATTAGCAGAATGGACGCCGTATATGTAAAATGGTCTCTTTACAAAGGAATTACCAGTTTGAAAAGCTCCTGAATGCGAGGCTTAACCTTCTTGCTGAATATTATATATATATATGGTTATTTTTTGGAGAGGCTAATTGGTACTATTTAACATCTTTTCAGCGGACCCAGAGGGAACTTGTGAGCGTGCTATCTGTGAATGCGATGGGGCAGCGGTGAGGTGTTTTGCTCAGGCAGAGTACAATGAAGACAACTTCGACTACCCTCAACACAAGTGCTAAGCATCGAACCAACTTGGATTCACCGGATTACTGAGAATAGTAGTGAAAGTAGAAGCTCCTGATATTCTCCGAAACTTTATCGCTATCTTACAGAATCGTAATAAAAGCAATTAAGAATATTTTTAAAAGTTTGTTCTTCTTACCACTTACTTGTAAAACGATCCTTCAAAGGTCTCAATTCTATGTGGCTGCGTGCTTGTTGAGAGAATGATCATTTTTAGCGAAGGAAGGAACTCCGATCCAGCAATTATGAAGGAAGGATTATAGTTAGTCGCTAAAGAAACTGTGGTGCTTATCATCATCATATCTTTATTTACCCTCGAATTTTAGAGTAGCTTGGTGTAAATAATAGGCCTTTTTCGATATATTAAAAGTCAGCTTGAAAGAGAGGTTTAGAGGACCAAGACAAAGTGGATGATATGCAAATATTTTTCACATTCATTCCAACGTGTTTCTATTGTTTTTGTCCTCACTATCAAGCTATAAAATATTTGATAATACGAAAATTGCCTATCGGGAGCCTAAGCAAAGGCCGACGACGACGACGACGACGACAACATCTCTAATGAGCAAAAGTAAAAGCTCTGCACGTGTGTTTTACATTTCTGTACATTTCCATGCCGTTCTCGCGCTAACAACGACGGAAATTGACCAAAATTTGAAGTTATGTGGACGACGTGAGCACCTCACAATAAATTATATTATTATTCATTCAAAATTTTTCCCCGTTTCTGACTGGTTAAAACCACACGCATAATTCACCATAACCAGCTGCTGTTCACCAAATTTGGAAAGACGTCAAAATGACGTCAAACGTGCAGCCCGCTGCAAATTATTGAACCGTTGACCGAAAAAAGCTGGGGACGAGATTGTGTTATTTTTGTTGAGCTGAAAAATGGCTGCGAGTAGGTTTAGAAGTTTGAGCGAAGAAAATATTTTGAATAAACAATAAAGCAATTATTGAATTCGGCTTTCGTAGAATATGAAGAATTCTGCAGATCTCGGAGGATGGTATCCACCTCGGCCTTCGGCCTTGGTGGATAACACCCTCCTCGACCTGCAGAATTCTTCATATCCTACTCAGCCTCATTCCATAATTGCTAAATATTTCTTAGACAACGTTCTCGTAGCCGACTTGCCTAAGGTCCTTCGTATCTTCGAGTATTTACCCTCCCAATCATGCTGCACCACAGAGGACAGACCACCACACCGGGAACTCCATGCCTACTCTTTGCGAATAGTGTGTGGGCAGGAGCACATGAGTAGGAGCTTACCTCTCTCATACACGCCCTTATGAGTCAACCGTTGCGCGTATCTTTCTACTTTTAGAACGCCACGAGTTCCCCGGCTCTGCATGCACTGTTTTAAAAGGCCAACCGGGTAAAGTCTTTGTCTAACGAAGACAAATAAAGCAGTAAAACTGTATTTAAGTCATGCAAATTTAAGTAAATTTATGTAAATGCGAGTCTCCTGCTCGAGGATTCGTCCTAAAAATAGAAAAATAGAAAGATCTACTGCATATGGAGGCTCCTACCAATGGGCTCCTGTGTGTGGGTTCTTTTACGTCCCACAGGGTTATGAACATTGAAGGGTTGTGAGACGCGGCCTACGGTTTATCGTCCTTATCCGAGAAGAGTAGAGAGTCTAACCATTTGCAAATGTAATTACAAAAGCAGCACTTTCTCCTCGGTTATTAAAGACTCTGAGTGTTAGTCCGTCTGGAGTAGAACTCACGACCTCCCACATAGCAGCCTGGTGCTCAACCAGCTGAGTCACCGGTGCTGCTTCGGTGAAAGAAAAAGACACGAAAAGTTGGTTTTATCAAACGAGTTGAAAAAGTTCGAATTGCCACCGTGAAGAAATAAAATGACTGACGTTTCGAGGGTTAGCCCTTCGTCAGAGCGATAGGACCCTTCAAGAAATGCACATCTCTCATTTAACCTACCGTCAGATTTTGAACACAACTGGCCCGGGTTGCTCGACGCATGGTTAGCCCTAACCAGCGTTAAATACCATGGACACAGGTTTTGATACCTCTTAACCAAAGGTTAGCGCTAACCAGGCTTCGAGCAACCGGTCCCAAGTGTATACAGTGGTTGCGGTCGCATTAGGGAGTGAACACTAGTGTTAAATCAAGTTCTATTGTTCAGTTTTCCCCTAGGGATCTAGGGATTCAAATCACCACAGAGTTGACACAAAAGTAGTGTCAAGACCAGTGTTACATTGTGTTTCTCTCAATAGGCCATTTTACAGTTGTTTGCTCAGCGACCAAGCCTATGAATGGCTGCGAGGTTGCCGGTGACCTTGCATTGATATAGACCTCACTGCTTTTATCATGTAAATTGTGTTGTTGTAACGCTAATTAGTCCATATTAACATTACAAAAGCATGAAGGTTTGTATCAAAAAAAGGGTCACCGGCAGCCTCGCTTCCATTGTTAGGCCTGGTAACTTAGCCACAACTGTAAAATGGTCTATTGTGACCACAACCAGTGTAGATGGTTTGCAACCAATCCCTTGATAACAGTGATGTAAAATACAATTGCTAGTGAACGAACAAAAGGAGCTAATGAAAGGTCTTTTGTTTTCGTCCAACAAGGCGGCGATGACGTTAACGGTTCACTTATGTTTGAGGTAACAAGTCGCCACGCAGTCCTCACATTTTAATGGTGCGCATGTAAAATTAATTTGCCATCCTTCCGAACAAGGCATCGATGTTGTAATTGTCGCCGTTTCGTGGTGGCAATTTCTGAACATCCAACGCCATTGCATAGTTTGTTTGGCAAAGACTGACCGGATCACTTGAATGTTCTACATTGAAATGGAGAGCTTAATTAACGGTGTAGGTCCTTAGCTCCTAACCTAACCCGGGAAGGGTGGGGGGGGGGGGACTCTTAGAAAAATTGGGTGAGGGTGTGCGTCCCGCTTCTTGAAACCCTTTTCCTATTTTAGAGAAATAAAATGTACGATATTCCCTACCCTGTTTCAGACCTTAAACCAAATGAAGTTTTAAGATGAAGTATTATCCTCCATTTAGATTACTCTGTCCCAGGACTTGTGGTAGCAGATAAAAAGAAAACTAGACCCTCCGTGAGGGTACACTGGGTTGCCTGTGGTACGTGCAGCGTTCCAGACAATTTTTTTCAAGTTGGGGGGTCATTAAGACCATTTAAGGCGTGACCAAGAAGTCATACCAGCAGAAACCCTTTGGCTCACAGGTCCTCACACGTTCGTTCGACGAAACAGATCTGTCCTTGCGTAATATGTAGCTCTAACAGTGCACGATATTGTTTGGGTATTGTCTATCATTGTAGTGCCATGGTAGAAGTCTTGAGTAAATAGCCTTAGAAGACATGTGGTTACTAGCAACGTACTGACAAAGACAACAGACAAGACAACAGAGACTTTATTTTAACAATAGAGAAAAAGGCCTTTGTAGCCCGCAGTTAGCAGAGCTATTCTAGGCGGGCTACTAAAACTGACACTGTATAATTAATAAGCTCTCACACACACACACACATTAAATAAATAAATAAATAAACAAGTAAATAAAAATAAATAATAGAAATAATTGTTATAACTAATCCTGATACATATAAATTGCGTTAGCCTGAACTCAGAAAGATTGAAGAAAATAAATGGGAAGTGAGAAACATTGGCTTCTGATAATTTTCAAGCTCCCTGACAACTTCTTTTCACCACAAGTTTAAGCCTGCCCTCTGAGCATCTGACAGCCTTGTAATACTTCATTTACTAAAGTTAACCCCTATCCGGCGGGGTTAGTATCTGGATGGGTGACCTAAAACATATACTCCTTCGTAAACCAGAAGCATTAGACCGAAAATACTATTAACGCTAGCAAATGCGAACTCAGCATGCAAGGTACCGGCTTTGTTAGCTTGCTTTATGCAAAAACAAATATTGATGCAAAAGTAAATAAATATTGATACACAATTTTTAGAAAATGCAGAAGGAAGTTTCCAGGACGGTCGCTCGAGAATAACATATTTACGACATGATAACAACATTAATTTTGAGCCGTGAATATAGAATATAAAAAGTTACGATCAGCGACAAACATTTTGGGAGCTTTTTGCTACGTTCAACTTTGTTATTGTACTTTTGGCTGCACAAATAAATCGCAAAATCGAAAGTGACATCCCCGGAATTCAGCGGGCGCCGTGATTAAGTTACCGCGGCATGTTTACTCGCCAAACAATGAAGCATCTATGTCAAATGATGGCAAGATACCGGGTTTTCGTAAGTTTCTTTTTCTGTCAAGTGTTATAAAGTTTGACAATAAATGAGCGAATTCAAAACAAAGATCACAATCGCCCACCATTGTTTCTGCAGAGTCAAAAATTTACTCTCCAAGACGAGGTTATTTATCACCAGATAATTCCATCATTTTGGAAATAGTAGCTACTTTACTATTCATCGACGTCACAATTTTTTGCTGATTTTGGGGCTCATTTTGTAGAAACTCAAGCACGCTTCAAACAGACCTGTTTATTTTCGTGAACCTTACCTGCTTACAGGGCAATACTAAAAATATCGTCCCGTATCACATTTCAACCTTAAGCTCGAAAATTCAATACACATGATATTATAATGCACAAAGAGAGAAAATATCACAGAATCCTTTTCCAGCGAAACATTTTATTGAAACAAACAACATAAGATGCACTAAAACGCCATTCGCGTTGCAATGACTTTCGACGCCATTGCTGGTTAACGAGAATAACAAACTCACGAGGCAGAATGTATATTTATATTTAATTAAGTTAGCCCAACCTCATTTTGACACGAAAATGCTTTCCTATTGCCATAAAAACTATCCAGTTAAGCTCGCATATCATAAAACATGATGAATTCATAAAGGCCACCTTTTCCAGCGAACATTTTTTTTGAAACAAACAACATATTTGCTATTAGAGGCAAAACCCCCTTCTATTTCATTACGTGCGTGAAGAGAAGAAACTCAGTCCTGTCAAATATGCGCAATATTGCAACAAACTAAATTTCAGGATCAAACCGTTTCTATGAAAAACCTTTTCCTTGAATAATGAAGCACAAAATACACGACAAGCTTTCTTTCAAATAATTCTTGGCTGTCACATTTCCAATTATTTTTTTTTTACCTGAAGACCGTGCAGAGTTGATCACAGATCCACGTAAGGTGTTCGATTCGTTCTCTGTCTTCAATTGTGTTGAACCCATAAGTTACCAGAGAATTTTCCATTTGGTTTCAGTGACATAACAGCACACTTGGTAAAATATTATTTTAGAAATACAGCTCACTTTGATTTCGGCTCGACGGGCGATAGATTGTTGTCGAAGTCAAATTACTTGTCGCTTTTGAGATTCCAGGTTTTGGTTTTTCACCGCCTGCCTAGTTTATCCAACTGACTTTCCATTATTGAGCTCCATAAGGGTATATTTTGTTTAAGGATCCACTAAAACGCCATTTGCGTTACATGACTTTCGACGCCATTGCAGGCTAAGTTGATGATTCTATACTGTGTCCACCAGAGAAATCTACGCATTTCCACTACCCTCTCGATCCTAAGAAAATACGCGCAGAAGGCTCTATGCACAAAGACACCACTTACCAGGGGAGTGACAGGCAAGACTTTTACCGACACGGGAAAACAAAAATAAAACGAACAAATCCCACCCACTTTCCGGCTGGGATTGCCATACCGGCAACCCAGTAAAAATAAAACAAACAAATGAAACGCAGACCCCGACTGGGTTTACCATACTGGCAAATGTAAAAGTAGTCCCTGGACAGGATTTGTATCCGGAGCCCCCACTTTGAAGGAACCGTTTTTATCCACTTAACCAACCACTTAAGTTCAACTGAATGGAAAGTGTGCCGATAATTTACGAAAACTAATTAGTATATATGTAAACTCATTGCTGAATAATGGTTAAGTCTAAGGCTTGATTTTAAAATGGTTAGCTTTCTCTTGAAGTTTGGAAACCGACATTTTTCACTGAGTAAGCGTTCTTCTTAGCGGGACCGGTGTTAATACACGTTTACAGCGGCATTTGGAAGAAAAAATTGACAGTAAAAAAAAAATAGGATCCTCGCAGTTAGTGGTAGTCTCGTGCTTAAATGGAGGGGTTATTAATCCAACATTTCCAGGTTCGAGTCCTGCGAGTCCAGACTATCAAGCTGTCAGTGTCTAAAATGAACGATAACACTTACTTGGAGTAGCCTGCTTGCCGGGGTGAGCGTCATTTGGAATAGACGAGATTGACATTTCCTCTTTTACTTCAGTTACATGAAGTTAACTCTATACCAGAAATTTTCACGTCAATTTAATTTGAAAGAGCACGCTTTTAAGTTCCAAGATTTTAAAAGAACTTGAAGGTGGAGAAGGATGCCGAACCTGGACCATGAGCGACATTTGCATCATTGATAACCACTACACTATCAAAGCAAGCCGATGAGCAAATGCGAGTTTTCATAGCATTTCAATGGATACCCATCACCAAAATTGAACGCTAACCGGTTTAAAATGGATGTTAGACCTACCGCACGCTCTTCCAATATGGCGTCTAATACGTGTTTCGTGGCGACATCTACCTCCTTCAAGCAGGCTACACTTGGAGCAAATTGACAATTAAGAATAAATTCAAATCAATTGAGGGAGAGAGTTGGTTGCAAATGCGGATGCCGTGATGTTGTTTGACCCGGCAACCGAAAGTGAGCAGTTCCTCTATAAGGAAGATATCGTTGACGTCACCTATTGACATTAATGCTTTTTTAGTTCATTTATGGACACTGTGGATGAAACATTAGGGCCGTTTATACGAGAGAAAATAAGCCGCGGCTTACTCTGGCCGCGGCTTGCATAAGACGCGAACACCCCGTATAAATGGTACAAAATCTACGTTCACGGCTTTCTCAAGCCGCGGCTTACCCTGGCCTAGGCGTTTTTACTCGTATAAATAGTTCCTTTCGCGTATTATGTACGCCACGGCTTATTTTCTGTCGTGTAAACGGCCCTAATGTGATGAAACAGATGTAAACAGAATTTGCGGTGGTGATTTCATAGTTCCCATCACCTCCCAGAAAAAATTGAAATTGACTGCCAAGGAGTTGATCAGGTACAAATGTGCCAAGACAACAAATATTGTACATAGGCTTATGTAGTCTAACAAATAACATTATATCATTAGTCTTCTTCTGGGAAAATTGGCGACATCCCGATTTCGTGGAACGGACACGAACACGAAATTACAACAACATGCACAGGCTGAGAAGCCGAGACGTTCGCGGGGGTGAATCGAGTCGGCTGGTATTTTTTTTAAAAGGTCACAGGTCATTGGTTTACCAATAAAGAAAGTATCCTAAACATTCATAAAAGCTAACCTTAGGCCTAAAAACGTTTGTTCAGGCCTAATTAGGCCTAAGGTTAGCCTTTATGCACGTTTAGGATACTTTCTGTATTGGTACAACAATGACCTGAGACCAGTGACGTGTGACCTGTAAAAAATACCAGCCGGAATCGAGTTCAAGTATTCATTTTTCAGAGTCCAGTCGGAGCGCAATACAAGCCACGAGGGTTATGAGTTAAGTTCACAGGTCATTTCACATATTATGTTCCCCTCATTTCAACAAATGAGCACCGAATTCGGCAAGAATTCCTTTCTCAGGACACTGAGTACGAGCAAAATACAAGCAACATCGAAAAAACAGCATGAGATGTGACGTGAAAAACAACAAAGCAGCTTTTATATTGTAACGTCGTCTAAAAGTGAGAAATTTTGACTTTGCAAAAGCAATGGTCAACCTTAACAACAAAATAAATCGTGAAATAAAATTAATTTAGCAAAAATACACGTGGCATTCTGGCCTCGAGCACATGCGAGCTTTGAGCGGAGTCCAAATGCCCGCTAACTGCGCCGTTAAGGACGGTGCCTACTATTGTTATTACGCATACGTTCTGCGCATCTCGAATTACTCGGATTTCCTATCGGCGGTGCTTATTAATACAGGGATATTTTTGCGCGGTTCAAAACTATGCGGAGAAAGCAGCACTCAGCAAGAGCTCTTGGTATCTCAAAAGAAAATTGGGGGTAACCATGCATTTTTCAGAGATAATTAAGCTTCAATTTGGCAAAGAACGCCATACATTGCTTAGTATTTTAAAGCTTTTTACAAATATTGTTCATTAATTATCTTCGAAAAATGCGTGGTTACCCACAATTTTCTTTTTGGATTTCAGTAACACTTGTTAAGATCTACGTTTCCCGCATATTCAGGAAACCGCGCAAAAATACCTTTGAATTAGTAGGCACCGCCCTTAATGATTCCATCGCCATTCCTCCCAACACAGGAATCAAAAACGTAAAAAGAAGTTTAGAAAGTAGCCTTTAACAACCAAACACAACAGTGAAATCAAGTAAAGAAAAATAAGTAAAAGAAATATAAGATTAGATGTCTTCGTTACGGGGACTTCGCAGTCGTCTCCCATCCAAGTACTTATCCCATCCGGGGATTAACTTTAGTAGGAACTTAGACTAGCATCAGATCATTGTGGTATGTGATAGGCCAAGTCAATGGCATTTGCGAAATCGACAACAAAGTAAATATATTCCCCCTAGTACATGAATTAAAAACGTGAAAAGAATATAATTTTAAAAAAACCTGAATTAAGCCGCCAAATAGAAAGTTAAAAAAAAAAAAAAACAGGAGATAAGTTGTTTTCGTCACGGAGACCTTGAAGAGGTCTCCCATTCAAGAACTGACTCCACCCGAATCGGGCTTAAATTAGACCACTAACTTCCACAAAAAATAGGTACGCATTGCGTACGTGTGGTAGTGTAGTAACTTGACAGAGTGCTTTATTCCATAACTGTCAACTGAGCTGCAGTGCTGGAAATAATTTTTCTTAATTCAGAGGACATATGTCCTTTCAAATCTTCCTTTTGGTCGGACATTTGACAAACTGGACCGGCATAATTTATTGACTGACAACACCTTGAAGAAGACTCAAGATGTGCTGGTGACATGTTCGGTCATCGTGTCCGATCATAATGTGAAATTGGCCGGACATTTTCAAAATTTGGTCGGACAATATCTGATGACAGACTGTTATTTCCAACACTGGAGCTGGGTTTCGTTTTCCAGGAGATTCAAGTTGTCTTTACGTAATATGTAGCTCCAACAGTACACAAAATTGTTTTGGTATCCTAAATCATTATAGTGCTATGGAAGATATCTTAGGTAAATAGGCCCCCTTAGAAGACATGTAGTTACTAGTAAAATACTAAACCCAGAAAGACTGAAGAAAATAGAAGGGAATCGAGAAATATTGGTCCAGGCAAACATGAAGTTTGCCTCAACTTTGTTTTCACAGCAAGTTTAAGGGTGTACTCTGCGCGTCTGACAGCTTTCCACAACAAACTTTCACTGAAGTTAACCCTTGTCCGGCGGGGTTAGTATTTGGATGGGCGGAGACCTCAAAATATACGACTTCGGTCAGAAACATAGCACCAAAAATTCTATTTTAACGCTCAAAAATGCGAACTAAGCAAGGTACAGATTTTGCTGGCCTGCTTTATGCAAAACATATGTTGATGCAAAAGTAAATAAATATTGATACACAGTTTTTATATTAGGAAGTGCAGAAGGAAGTTTTTAAGAAGTGTTGATCGAGAAAAATATAGATTGCCATCAGCCACATAATTTGCGACATGCAAACAACATAGATTTCGTGTCACGAATACAAATTACCATCAGCGGAAAACACTTTGGGAGATTTTTCCAAGGTTCAAGTTACATGTACCATGCGTGTTACTACCAACTCAAGAAAAAAAGTATACATTCTGTGACAAAATGACAGCAAGACACCGGGTTTTCGTTTTTGTTAGTTTGTTTTTTTTTTCTTTCAAGTGCTATAAAGTTCGACAATATATGTGCGAATTCAACACAAAGATCACAATCGCCTAACTCTTGAGGTTGACCATTGTTTTTGCAAGTCAACAATTCATTCTACTAGACGAGGTTATTTATCACCACGTAATTCTATCGTTTTGAAAATAGAAGCTGCTTTGTTATTTATCAGCGTCACAAATTCTTGCCGATTTTGGGGCTCAAGCACACTTCCAACAGACCTGGACTTACACCCACTCACTCTTACAACCCGGTGACAAGTGTGTAGTGCACTTATAACGTACACCACCACAAAAAATCGTTGGCTACAATTGCCGAAAAATCGCACACAGTACGCATGGACAGCGAAACGTTAAAGTGAAGTGGAAATCTCAGTTTACCGCCAATGTTTACACAAGGAACGCTATGATTGGTTGGGAGTTGACATTAAACCCATGATTAGCCACACATGATTAGCGATTTCGCGCAGCCATCAACCCCGGTGGAAAAAAGCTTCTAAAATTCACCAAACTGCCTGCTACACAGGCTAACAGAAGAATAAAATACATACTCAATAACAAGATTGCTTCTATAGTTTGTGCTTTTTCGATGAGATGGGCTTCCCGAGCTTTCTTGAAAGAGTCACGTTGATAGATGAGTTTTTCGATAGGAATGAGTAACATACGACTGTGTGAATGGCAATTGTTGCTAAGAAAGTGTTCTGAGACTGCGATCTGGATAGAACTACTAGTAGGACTGATAATAGGGAGTCCGTGTTCATTAAAACGGTCTTTACAGTGCACCTAACCCCAAAATATTTTTTCGCTAAAATTAATCTTTTCACTGTTCGAAACGCATTGCAGCCATTTTTTCCTTTTTCTAACAAATCCTGCCATTTTATAGGCTTCGAAAGTTGCGAAAATCCAAGCATCTTTTGTTCACGACCGAGTCACAAGGGGAGTGGGTCTATTCCTGCTTTGACGTCACAATCTACTTTGGATGCATTTTTACAAAGAGTTAATGCAATGTAAATCAGTATGTGACGTCAAAGCGGGAATAGACCCACTCCCCTTCTGACTCAGTCGTGAACAAAAGATGCTTGGATTTTCGCAACTTTCGAAGCCTATAAAATGGCAGGATTTGTTAGAAAAAGGAAAAAATGGCCGCAATGCGTTTCGAACAGGTGCAAAGATTTATTTTAGCGAAAAAAATATTTTGGGGTTAGGTGCACTTTAAGGCGACGTTTGATTTCCCCGATGTACTAAGACTACATAATTTACACGGAATCATGTGAATAACATTGAAAGTTTTTCCAAGTAATGTGTGATTTGATTTCATGGTCTTTTCTCGTGGAATAAAGTGCATTCATTACGGTCCTGTTCTATATAGGGGCAAGTGGCGCAGCTGTTTCTGTTGCACCGAAAAGAACCGGGAGATTATTATTGAAAGGTGTTTTAGTTAATTGGGTTCTAATGCGAATGTCACTAACACTTTTACAACGGCGGTAAGCCACTAAAGGAAGCGTTTGAAAACGTTTTTGCAACGATATGATGAGTTAAGTATGTTGGAGTATTTGTGAATGACGCTATTGAGGTTAGGTCGTGGTTTCAGTTTGTCTTGTCATTGTCAGTCCGGGGAATGTCAGAGGTCCGCTGTATTTGGGTTTAGAGGAAGAAAACTGAGTAGAAACTTAGAGTAGCATCAAATGCTATGGGATAGGTCAAGTGAATGATATTTGCGAAAACAAAATATAAATTCATTCCGAATTTTACCCGTAGTTGTTGTTAGCTGTAACTGGACAATTTGTGTTAACTGTTTAGGCATCCCACGGATACGCCCTTGTAGGCGTCTTGTTTTTTCATGACACTACCACATAATTATTAACGTTGCTAGGCATCTTTTCTCGATTAGAAACATGTAATGTTTAAGCTTCCTAACGTCATGTCCAATAAAAGGGAACGAAATAATTGATTTATTAAGTTTTAATCAATCCTCAACGTTTGAAAATTTCGCGTTCGTCACAACAGTTGCTGCTGAGAAGCACTCCGGGATATCATACGGTATATGAGCTGATAGTTGAAATAAGGTGAGTTAATCAGAATCCAAGAAGCGCAAGAGCCGAGCTTTAAGAAGTGATATCAATTACATGTAACAGCAACTCTTGGCATTAAGTGAGGATACTGAATCGAATTTAGCAGGTGTAAACTCGCCTTATGGCTTTGAGACGCGATTCGGTGTACTATAAATAGGAACAGATTACTGACTTTACAAGGTCACCCATATTTCATTGTAAGTGCTAACAGACAATTTAGCGCATTCAAGAAAGAAAAGTAAATATCACCCCCGGAAGAATCTTAGCAAATTTCATCGTCTTTCATTTAATTGTCAAGTTTCATTAAAATACAAAAGGTATGCTTTCATTAGCAAGTTGCAAAAATGAAGATAAGCAGACCATTTCAATTTGCAAGTGGGAGGTTTTCCGTCAAAGAAAAACGACCATAAGGTGATCACCTTGGCTATTACACCAGCAAATGGCTAATCAGGAAAAGCCTCAGAAGTAAATTATGCTGCGTGAAACATCCGTCATCAATAAACAATCCACGATATTTTAAAAGTTTTATCGGCGTGAAGTGTGATTCGCTGTATTGATTGGCTGTTTGGTTTATAAACGCCGGAAGGCAGTAAGAAGAACATCTTAAAGCAAGTTCTCAGCGAGATATTCCACGCCCAATAAGCCGAGAAAAGCTGTTTAACTATGTAAAATAAAATAAATCAACGAAAATTTCCCATGGAAGTGACAGGGCGCAAGTAAACCTTAGATTGATAATTGCAGCAGGAAATTATTCGCGCATCAGAACGTGTTTCGTGCATATCCATTGAGAAAAAGAACACCAAGAAAATTAATACCTTGAATACGTGAGAGTACATATGTTACTTTTGCAGACATGCATAAATAACTTCCGGGAGAAATTTCTCCTTCAAATTGGCAAAAGACAGGCACTCGCTGCTATTAATGAAAAAACGAGCTACTCGTCTGTAAATTTGACCTTAAAAAGTCTAAACAACTCCATGTGTGATTGCTTTATGGGGAAAAAATCAATATTCTTTTAATTTCTGAAAATACGAAACATCCGGGCTTGACTAAAACAAGAAAAGGCTAATTATTTTTAATTAATGGTGGGACAAAGTACGATTCGCTTAAAGAGATTTTACAAAGACAAAGTATAAATTAACATATCAGCCAGGCATGATTGTTGCGGACAATTTTATAGAACGTTCCTTTAATATTCGATGGACATTATTACAAAATAAACCCATGCTGAAGTACTACTAGTTTTTCGCAGAGAAAACACTTGACTCTTTGTTCATGGATCCATGTCACTCTTGTCTTATCGACAATTTTTTTGACAAGGTTTTAGAGCTGTAACTGTCACTCCTTCGTCAACGGCTGGACGCATGACACGAACGTGGTAAATAATAGTTGCAAAGCCGATATTAATACTTCGCCGTTTTGTTGTCATCGCCGGTTAGCAGATTATGAGATTTCATACATGCCTCACTGGTTGTGGACCAGCGGCAGTGGACAAACGCTGTGACGAGCTTTTGCTCACTGCCAAATCAACAAACAGAGTAAATAAATGTCGATTTACAGCAAAGAGAGATTAGGAAATAGACCCCTGTCCAAACTGAGCTCGTGCCTGGTGGGAGGGATTTAAGCAGCACCTGTAGATACAATACTCTGTTGTCGGCGAAGATTGTAAGGAAAAAAATAGCGGTGAATACACGGTCGTTCACTGACTTTCCAATTCTGTTTTCTTATAGGTTCTAGAACAACAACGATATCGCGGCAGGAGGCATGCATTGAAGATATGAGAGCGAGCAGTGTCATTGTAAGCGTGTTGTCAGTGGTTGTGTTAATAGCAAACGGAGCGGTTTGTATTCTAGTGTGCCTAAACAGGAATTTAAGGACCTATACAAACGGATTTATCGTCTCGCTTGCCATGTCCGACATTCTCGTCGGCATTACGCTTTTTATGCATTACGCTCTTGATTTCGAAGAACCTGTGACATTGAACATTCTGTACACAACTGCTTTGGTGGCGAGCGTGGCCAACGTAACCGCGGTAACTTTCGACCGCCATTTAGCTTGCACGCAGCCGTTCACTTACGAAAACATCATTTCCAAGTACTTCATAAAAATCGTAGTATTCTGTTGGATAGCGGCCGTGACAACTGCCCTTCTTCCCCTCAGCTGGACCAACAATGAAACCTTAGCAGCTCTGGCCTTACAGATTTACCAAATCTGTATTCTAACACTAGGCATCGCCGCTCCTTATGTGTGGATCTTCATGTGCTACGTTCAGATCTTCCGCCAGGTTTCCAAAATTGTCAAGCGAGAACGAAAAATCGCCAAGTCGGTGGGGGAACCAAGTCTTTCGTGGGAGCGAGGAAAAAAAGTTTGCTCCGAAGCCAAAATCGCCAAAATATTCTGTGTGATAGCAGCAATGTTTATCTTGAGTTGGTTGCCTATCATTTGGACAACTTTGGTGTATGCTATTGGCCGACCTCGCCTTTTGCCAAAGGTGATGCACGACATATCTCCATTTACGTTAGCGCTCGGATGTATTGTTAATCCAATACTCTACTCCTTGAAAAAGTCCGATTTTAAGCACGAATGTAAGAAAATGTGTTGCTATATTTCACTACCGCGAATTACATTCAATAGGGACAATCTGCCAACTCTGCACAGTAACCGCACCTTTACTCTCGCCACAAGTATCACAAAATATCCTTCTACAGTGGAACTGCAATTAGTGGAACGAAGGAATAGTTTACAAAGCAATGATAACAGCGCGAGCGATTTATTCACACAAACTAAAAATAATCGTTGATTCAATGTATTTTTTAAAACGCATCTGTACAAGTTATCCTTTGAAACCAGTGGAATGCGAATTTCATCATATAAATAAAACCAAGATGCTGTAAAAGTGAAAATCATAATCGTCATGGGCTCGGCTTCACAAGTCAAGAAATAGCTTTTTCAAACTCCTGACGAAATACATTGCGCACAAACTTACATTTGAGTACATGTTTAAGAAACCTAGTTTGATCCATAAGCTTTAAATTGTGCACTAGAATTCAACTCTCTCCGTTGATTTTTGCGGATTTATCTAGTTTAAAAAATGGCGATCTTATGTACATTAGAGTTAATCGTTTATTTAACGTAAGCCTATAGCTCGTGGACAATATTTATCCAAAATGTCCATGTTTGTAAATTACAGAAAGTGTTAATTTTGACTCCAGGTCTCTCCTCACGCTACAGTTTTTTTCTTGAATATGGGAGAAGCGAGACCACACCGAGTCTCAGGACTGAAATAAATAACGCCACGTATCAAAAAATGGGACTTATTTAACAGGTGTCGCTTTCACAAATCAAAGACACCGTTAAAGTTGATCTTTTGATTGAAAACGTTTCTATTTTTTTTTTTTTTTTTTTT
>BLFP01005035.1:996904-999404 GCA_014634505.1 Montipora efflorescens
TTTTTTTTTTTTTTTTTTCATTTTGGATATCTTATTTAATTTTGATGCTAGTATCAACAGAAACGTTTCGTAAACGCATGCAACTGACATGTTTTGTTATGAGAATAATGAACAATATAAATTTAAATTTTTAAAACAGTTCAGTTAAAATTGTTTTTAATAAAGATATCTCGTTCGTCCTAAAATTAAAAAGCAAAGATACACAACTCAAAAATTGGTCGACCGATAAAATTAAGTAAAAAAAAAAAGGCCGGCCGGTTAAAAGTATATTAAGAACAAAAATATATTTTACCCCTATACAATGAATTGACTGAGTAAATTAAAACCAAAGCTTTCTTGCCTGATTCGTTCACTTTAAACGCATTTATACTTTTAGTTTCAAATATTCTTCCGAGAGAAAAATGGTCTTAAATATACATGTACTTGCATTTGAATGACAAAGGAGATACACTCTGTACGACAGCTGTTCTCTTTCAAAGTAAAGACAACAGAACGCAAACACAGTTTAATAGTGAAAGGGTGCCAAACGCCTTTCAAGCAGAAAATTAAAAATCAATATAAGAATCGAAAAGTCAGTACCGCTCATCAAAGCAAGCAAAGAAAGGATATCAATTTAAACTGTAAGGCAACAACAGAGATTGAGCGTGTATATCGATTTCGAGAACACTTATGTGCCTTTGAATTTATGAATTGTACACATACAGTGCAAAAGAATAGAATGCTGTTGATATAAGCAAAAGACGCATAAATATGCCTGTAAGAATAAATCGTGTAATTTACGGATAAAATGGAATCAAATTTAGAGGACGTTACCCACGCGTGATATTAACATCGTAAAATAACTCAATAATTACAACCTAAAATCCATTTAACGGCAATAAATGAAAGGTTTAAGTCATATACTATCTTCATTATGTCTTTCCACAAATAGATGTTCTCAGCGGTAGGAACACCCTTTCACTATGGTTGTGACTTTGGTTAAATATTTTCACTTTAAAGGGGGCTTTCTTGATAAGAAGTAAAAAAAACGACTACAGGGCAAATGACGTACAGCCAAAACAATCACTGCCCGTTTTATGCGAAATTACCGAGAAAATTTATGACTTAAGGCGTGGCCAAACGCTCGCAACGTTTCAACGCAACATCTTGCAACAGAAAGAAAGAAAGAAAGATCTGATCTGCTAATCGCCCTTTCTCGCAGTCGGAGACTGAATTACTAAGGGCGCAGCTCAACGAGGTCGGGCCGAAGGAGCTGTGCTGCCGGCTAGGCGCTCGGCCCCTGAACACGACCCATATTTGACCTCGGAGCACGGCACCACAGCCTGATGGAATAGGCCGGGAGTCGATTTTGAGTCGCAACATTGTTGGGCACAACAACACCCTGTTGCGATATGTTGCGTGCGTTTGGCCAGTCCATTCACGATATGTTGCGTGCGTTTGGCCAGTCCATTCAACACATGCCGGAACATCATGCAACAACGTTGCAAGATGTTGCGTTGGTTGCGAGACAGTTTGGCCAGGCCTTTATACTTTGTTAGCACCACAGGTTGCTCAGTTATTCTTATTGCAGGTAACTGAGCCTTTTCCTGATCGAAAAATGCCAAAACTGCTACCGCGTTGGTGTCTTGTTTTGACACGACGACATTTTGCAAAACCTCGTAATAAAATGACGACGGTAATAATAATAATTAGTCATAATAATAATAATAATAATAATAATTATTATTATTATTATTATTATTATTATTATTATTATTATTATTATTATTAAATAATAATTTTTAAATAATAATAATTTTTTTCATTTTTAAAACCTTTTGAATGAAATTTCACTATTTTATTGGCCTTGAAAGACGGGAAAGGTGGTCGTACTTTGATCAATAACCGAGCAATGAAGGGAAATGGGGTCGATACCGGGTTGACGTCACAAACTGCTTTGCATTAAAACGTCAACCCGCTATCGAATTCATTCCCCTTCATTGCTAGGTTATTGATCAAAGTATGACAACTTTTCCCTTCTATCAAAGCCAATAAAAGGGTGAATTTCAATCAAAAGTTCCTAAAAACAACACTATGTATTTGGGATAATTCCGGAAAATGCATTCAGTGGAAATGTGATTTTAAGGTGATGAGCACTTAATACGAAGTTTAAGCACGAAACGTTTTTGAGCCGCGGACGGCAACCGTAAGTGGGCTTGTCTTGTCATTATCACCGTTATATTGCTAAGTATCTTTCCTCCATTAGATATGATTAGGTAAAAAATCTGGGAGACGCTACTGTCCTGATATGCGAAATGTTCATTTCCGGTTACCGTCCGCGGCTCAAAAACGTCGCGTGCTTAAAGTCTCTACTATCTGATAGAGACGTTGTGAAGCTACGTCGTAGTTATGGGTGGTGGATGGAATATTTCCCTGCTTCCCCCACAACCGAGTAAGGCGTTCCACCTAAATTACTGTGGAGATGGTAGCACATTACCATGATTTAAATCCATTTAACTCA
>BLFP01005035.1:1004404-1014404 GCA_014634505.1 Montipora efflorescens
GGATGAGTGACGAAACATCAAAAAGCGTACGTACTTTCAATTTCTCGAGTTTGCCCTTTTCCTTTAGGACTTAAAACAGGAGAGATTCGAGTTCGAAGGTACGAGTGAATGACCGCCTTCTGTTCTCTTTTGGCTGACAACTTGCCGTCTGACCCGATCCAATCGGCGGGTAGCGGTGAACAAACCTCTGATCTCGAGAGGTTCGTGGTGGCTGCTGTAGCAAAAACAATTCTAGCAGTCCTGAAAAACCTTTTCACCTCGCCACCGGCGTCGAACGAAACAAAAACTAAAGACTAGGAGGAAGCGATGAAAACATCCACCGAACTGGCGCCAACCAGCACTCGCGGGGATTGCTTCTATAGCAACGGGAAATGACTATTTCCGAGGACCTGTTGACCTTCAAAGCTACGGCCTTTTCCTGGCCCCTAACAAAGGAGACATGGAAGGAGTTAACCACTTCGTACCTTCAAATTAGAGATGCCGAGGCCCTCTTGGTGGCTCTAACTATGGAGGCTGTTATGAAAGAGGATATAAAAAGGCGCCATGGTTACACCAAAACAAAGCCTTTTTCCTTTGATGATGGGCTAGCAGAACGCCAATCAGCTTTCCTAGTCGCAGCTCGACCCATCCTAGCTGCCTTGACAGCCCTCGATGATATCATATAGACAAGGACGATGAGAGTGAAGATGTGGATCCTAATGCTATTTAGAGGTTGCCCTTGTACTTCTTGGCAATAGCCACTTCAGGTTGAATTCCTGGAGACAAAAGCGCTTTTCCGAGTTCCTCACAAAGTTGGTAAACGTACACTGAAGGAATTTATTCCAACGGACCGGCACTTATTCCCAGCATGATAATTTCCACCCAAAGATTAAGCGAGAACATGACCATAGTTCCAAAAACAACAAGGTTATTAGCACACCCACCTCAAACCATTTTTCGAAGGATCCAGCTCCCTGCTCTACAGTGCCAGACCCAGTTCCAGCTGACTCTCCGCTTTCACGTCTCGAAACCCTCTATCCCCCCAACAACAAATCTGCAACTCGTTCACAGGATTTCATTCAGAATTGGGAAAAGATAACACAGGACTCATGAACATTACAGACAGTTCAGGGGTATGAGAATCACCCGCACAAAGGACCACAACGAGGGTCACAAAATGCAACTGGCAATTGCAGATCTGTTAGCCAAGGGAGCATTGAAGGAGGTCGAGCCACAGGACAACCAGTTCACATCAACACTGTTTCTGGTGCCCAAAGAAAATTGCGACTTTCGCCCTGTTATCAATCACCCCGGGCCCTCAATCGTTTCCTGGGAAAGGAGTCATTCAAGATGGTGGGCTTGCAGGTAGCGCGGTCCCTATAACAACAAGGGGACTTTATGATGAAACTAGACCTGAAGGACGCATATTATGCTTTTCCAATTCACCCAGGTCACAGAAAGTATCTGAGGTTTGTGTATCAGAACAAAACATAAGAGTTCCAGTCCCTACCATTCGGTATGTCCTCGGCTCCCTGGGTCTTCAAAAAAACATTGAAACCAGGGTTGGCAGTCATGCGTTCACTGGCGATTCAGATTGTAATTTACATACATGACATGTTACTACTCCATCACCGGAGCTGGGTATTGTGGACAATGTTTGCTCGCGTGGTAATTTTCCTGGTGAGATTGGGGTTTCTGGTGCAGGATGGGGAGCACTCCACCACCGCTTGTCAGCAGGTCATCTTTCTAGGGGCCCAGCTTAACTCCACGTCAATGTCACTTTTCCCACCTCAGCCAAGACTAATGAACATCCTAGACACTTGTCAACACCTAGACACTTGTCAAACTACTAGCAATTTTGTGCAACAGTACTGAGCAACAGTATCGAGCGATAGAGAAATGGCGAACGGACGCACATTTGGAGGGCACATTAAAACCATCAATACTATGGCTTTTTTGTACAGTGGTTTAGTCATTTATCTCCTAACTTTACATCCAAGTGGTTGCTGCAAAAATACGAATTATTTCTCTACTGGCAAGTTCACCAGAAACGCTTTAATTGGATCCTCAAAGGGGCTAGGTCACGCAATTTTAGGCAATTTCAGCACTGATCGAATGGTCGTAGAATTAACTAAAATATCAAAATAATTGTTCAAAACTATAGAAGAACTCTAACTAAACACCGGGAAGCCAAGAAGGGACACGGATGGACAAAACTGGAGAGGATTGAAATGGATTGATTTCGGTAAATTTGAAAAACGTCGGCCCACCTTTTTTCAAATTTATATCAGTTTATATCAAAATGTCATTTACACAGCTGGAAAATCATTCTCAGTAGTTATGTGGCCGTGATTTTGCAAATGAAAGACTCTTGCTCTGCCAATTTGACGTTTAGAGCTCAGAATTAACAAAATTGAACAAAATTACCTAAAATTGCGTGACCTAGCCCCTTTAAACTTGGATCTGAGCTTGACATGGTGGATGCTACGTACAAGAAGGAGGATTGTGAGAACGGGTTTCGTACTTTCGAGGGTTAACTTCCACGTTAACTCAACAGCTAGCTTCCAACATGCTAATCTCTTGCTCAGTGGAGATATAGCAGTTAAACCTGGCCCGGAAAAATGTCAAACTTGCGACAAGACGATGGCACGAAATCATCGAGTTATGACTTGTACCGAATGTGTTCTCGGGTTTCACCTAAAGAATATGCTCAACTGCAGCAAAAACCAACTGAAGTTATACCTGGTACTGCACGAATTGCCTTCTTAGCTTTTTGCCTGGCTATGTTGACGAGGTATCCACTGAAGATGTTAATATCATCGATACTAATCTGGATCTTCAGGTACTTCGACATGAAATTATCGATTACCGCAAAGATAAACATCATGATCTGATGATTGCCCATCTTAATATTAACAGCGTACAAAATAAACTTGATGACCTCTAACCTGCGATCAGGCCCATTTTTAGCTTCGCCCATATGTTCTCTTATGTCGTCGCTCGCTAAAATTGGGCCTGACCAAAAGTCTCTCAAGAATTCCGGACGGTCGGCCAAATTTTGGCCGACCAAACTCGTGATCTGATTGGCTGTTGAAACGCCGGAAGTGAAAATGCCATCGTGATTGCGCGGAGCTCTCGCGAAGTCCTCGAGACTAATCCGCCATAAGTGTACGAAAAAATTTGCTGCCTTTTGTTCTTACAATGACGTGGACGGTGCAACTTGATTTTATTTGTATAAATGTAGATATGCCATCTGGAACATCTCATAACTTGTCCAGAATCGGGTTTGAATCTCTGAAAAGAGTGAAATTAGCGATTCCGTTGGCGAGCTCTGTGGCCATGTCGTTGAAAGTACTTTGGCACAAACTTCCCTGATGTTTTGAAAGCTAAATAGCTGGTTCTTTCAAATGGCAATGAAAGCCGATGCATATTGGTGATTTTTCTTTCTGAAACAAAAATTGATTCTTCATACAAAGACGATCAATTTTTTTATGAGAGGATATAATATGTTCAGAAAGGGTCGAAAGAAGGGTGGCGTGGGTCTAATGGCCTTTATTACTTCGAATATCGCATCTAAGAAAGTTACAGCACCAGCATATAAACATATAGAAGTTTTGTCGATTGTCGGTTGTCGGGGTGCAGGGGATGGCGCAGGGATGGCGCAGGGATGGCGCAGGGATGGCTCAGTGGTGAGAGCACTCGCCTCCCACCAATGTGGCCCGGGTTGGATTCCCGGACTCGGCGTCATATGTGGGTTGAGTTTATTGGTTCTCTACTCTGCACCGAGAGGTTTTCTCCGGGTACTCCGGTTTCCCCTCTGCTCAAAAACCAACATTTGACTTGATTTACTTTCATTGTTAATTTCAGTTTACAGTGTCCCCAATTAGCGCTTCAGCGCTAGAACGACTAGACACTTATTATTTTTTTATTAAATCAAGACTACCTGCAGTACAATTTTGCTAGTCGGAGTGTACAGACCACCGAAAGCTGCGGGTAACGATTATTTTTTCTAAGCTTGAAGATGAACTTAGCTCATTATGCATGTGGGCTGAACTTCAAAAACAAACAGTGATTCTCATGGGAGATCTCAATCTCATTCGAATGGACACAAACAAAAAGAAGGCAAATTACTCATTGATTACGCTTTAATCTTACCTGTCTAATTAACAGTCCCACAAGGATTACTAATGTTTCGTCCACGCTGATTGATGTACTGCTCAAAAACAGGCCTGATTATTTTATCAAATCGGGGACGTTTGATCCAGAAATCAGTGATTATTGCCTGATATACGGTATATTAAATGAGAAAACTATACACAACCAGCCAAAAACCATAATGTCGAGGAATTTAAAAAGCATTACATTTGAACCTATTGCAGAGGAATTGACTAATGCCCCGTGGCAGGTTGGAGAAATTCTCAATGATATTGATGATAGAGTTGATTATTGGAATTGATTAGTAAGTTATGTGGTGGACGCTTATGCTCCACTGAGGAAGGAAAGAGTACCGGAAATTGATGTACCATACATGACATTAGATTGGAAAAATGCCATCAGAAGGAAAAGGAAATATGCCCAACTGTATGCAAAAAACAAAACCGTTGAAAATTACGAGCTCAAGAAAAAGTACAGAAATTTAGCCACAAAGGAGCGCAGGAAGCCAATCAAAGAGTTTTGGATGAAGAAAACAGATGACTTAAAGCAAAAACCATGGGAATTTTTCAAGACATTTCGACCGTTTCTTGGCAAGTCTAAAGGGAGTTCCTGTTCCCTCAGGAAGGAGGATTCCTGGGAACACTTGCCAAGACTCACTTGGACTTATTAAAGTTTCTAGTTGTGGTGTTCTGCCTTTAACTTTCGCTTGACAGTACTGATTTGGAATTCTTCACCAGTATTGCGACTTTCATTCAGAGAGGCGTGAAGGAGAAATTAGATTTCCCCGGAGGGTCAGCACTTAACTAAAGGAGACAAGTGGTTTTCCGAACCCCTTGTAGATTGATATGAGCAATACTGGTCCCCAGACCATTGGAGTGAGTGTCTTCTCCTCCCCACCCTTTATTGCGAATAGATTCGGCATTACTCTCCACTACTCAAAAGTAAGGACCGGGATAATATTCTCTCGGTATTGTCGAGAAAAACTATTAAATATTTCAAGATACCAAAGTAGAAACTTGTAAAGCACCTGTTTACTGGTTTTGATCGGAGTCAACGCCATTAACAACAGTTTACGATCGCATTTAACAATATGGTTGGGTCACGGAATGTGGAATTTGGACTACGGAATTGACCTAGATATTGACCAAGACATTGTAACATAAAAAATTTAAGATTAAACGAGACTTACCTGTAACTTGAAGTTTGATGTGAATTCTACCAATTCCTAGTCAGGAACAGAGGAGTCACGTGAGATTGCGCGAGCAAGCCAGGTCAGTATTTAACCATGAATGATCACAGGAAAAAGCAAGGGTGGGGACAGATAAAAAGGATAAATTTGTCCTGTATTAAATATAGATATATATATATATGTATATGTTGGGTGGGCACGTGACTCCTGTTCCTGACTAGGAATCGGTAGAATTCACAGTCTCGTTTAATCTTAAATTATACCTCATCCTAGTCTACGTCACAAGGAATCACGTGAGATTTCAAAGCCCTGTGGTCATGAATTAAAGACAACAAAAGGTAGGTTTGGCAGACTATATTTGCCTCTAACAAAACCGAGCCAAAGTTTCATGGAGCATTGATCGGTTTCTGGTAAAACTTAGCAAAGGTTCCGCAGTTAGACCATCCTGCAGATTCCAGAATAACTTCTAGCGGCCTGGCAGCAGCACTGGTGGATGCTGCCCTAGTGCTGTGGGCCCCAAATTTGGTGGTATCTATGCCCGCAGCTTTGAAGACATTTTTGATCCCACGTGAAATTGAACCTTACTAACAGGTTTAAATGGTTTCTGAAAACTCAACAGTAACTGATTTCTGTTAGTGTCACCCCTATGAACACTAGTCTTATCAACATATGCTTTCAAATGACGAATAACACATAAATTAGGCTCCTGGTCAAAAGCTTCCAGTTCAATAGGTTTCCCTGGTCGGGAGTGCTTCTGGAGGCTGGTCAGATAAAAAATACATTTCTTGTCTGAGATGTCCATATGGTTAACATCTAGGCAGTGAATGGTTTGTGTTCGCTGACCAGTTAACAGAGCTAGTAACATAACAACTTTAAATGTAAGTTTCTTAAGTGAAATGTCCTCAACAGGGGGGTAGGAACGAAGATGAGTTAATACTTGACTGACATCCCAGATGGTTTCATAACGTGGTAATGATGGCTTCTGTTCAAAAACACCCTTTAGAAATCGCTTTACTAATGGGTGTGTACCAAAGGTAGCAGAGTCACTAATGACAAGTATTGTTGAAATGGCTGATCTTGCTGTATTAACTCCACTATAGCCAACAGCTGACTTGACTAGGTCTGCAAGAAAGTTTATTGCTTGAGCTACAGTAGCTGAAACTGGACTGATCCCTTTTGTGGGTGGCTGGGTAACAAAAGTAGTCTGGCATTGTGCTGCAGAAGGACTGGGCAGCTTATCAGCATTCTCATAGCCATTGAGTACCACACCTGAGTTGGCCATCTGGGGATCACCACTATCCCCGTGGCTTTGTCTTGTTCCAGTTTTTGAAGAACCTTTGGAATCACATTGAAGGGGGGAAAATAATAACCATTTAGTTCATTCCACTGAGCTGAAAAAGCATCTACTAAGTATGCTCCAGGGTCAGGTCGGAAGGAAATATATCTTGGGAATTGTTTATTGAGTCTCGACGCAAACATGTCAACATCTGGGCGAGCTTGCAGCTTATCATGGGCTTTATTTAAGAGAGTGGGGTTCAGCATCCACTCAGAATTGATGTTTATTTCCCTTGACTGTCTATCAGCTGCTACATTACTTTTCCCTGGTATGTGTTCTGCAGAGATCCAGATGTTTCTAGCCATGCACCAGCACCAGATATCTAAAGCCACTTTGTTACAATGTACAGAGTGATTAGTGCCCATGTTATTTATCGCTGCCACTGCTGTTGTATTATCAATTTTCAGTCTGACATGTTTATTATTTAGTTTTGTCACAAAAGCTTGGAGTGAAAAGAATGCAGCCATTAATTCTAGGTAGTTGATATGCTCTTCAGCTTCTTGGGGTGTCCAGTGGCCCCCACAAGTCAGATCTTTGAAAACACCTCCCCATCGAATTTTTGATGCATCAGTGCTAATTGTTAGTGATGGGGGGGTCATGATTTATAACGTTGAATGAGTTTTCAATATCTTCGATCCACGGTTGTAGTTCTGTTTTGGCATCTGTGGAGAGTGACATAAAGGCCTCATAGTTGCCATTAGTGTCTTTGACAGCATGAGATTTCTCTTGTTCTAGTTTTCTGTAATATAATGGCCCATACATAACAGTAGGGAAACTTGAGACCAGTAGTCCTATGACACTTGCAACCTCTCGTATAATGTATTTTGACCTCTCCTGCAGTGCTGTGCATGCACTCTTAATTTTTTGTTTTTTCTCCATGGTCAGTCTGACAGTCATTGTGATGGAATTTAGCATAACTCCCAGAAAATTAACTTCTTGGGATGGTATCAGACATGATTTTTCAGGGTGAGGACAAAATCCCAGGTCAACAAACAGTTTTAATGTTTCAAGCACAGTAGTTAGACATTCGGTATAAGTATCACCCTGAATGTAATTGTCATCAATATAAGCTGCCAAGATGTGGACTTGTAACCTAAGACAAGAGTGTACTGGCTTTATGAGCTTTGTGAATTTCCTAGGGCAGAAACATAACCCATTAGGGAAGCAAGTGAGCTTGTAGAAGTTTCCTTTCCAGTGAAACTTGAGATATTTTTGATGTTTCTCTGACACAGGCACAATAATAGGCATCTTTGAGGTCGATGGTGGCCATGAAACAATTTGGACGCATTAGTCTAATTACTGAACCAAGAGTATCCGTTTTGAAATGGTGATAAACAATGCTCTTGTTTAGTGTTATAGGTTTAAAATCATACGGTGTGATCCATCTTTCTTTTCTCTCAGAAAAATGGGGGAAATAAAATCATCAGTTTCCCGGTCAGTTCTGACAATCACACCTTTGTTTAAAAGCTTTTCGATCTCAGTGTAAATTATTTCAGACTCAGTATCTGAGAACTCTCGAATGGCCGGTGGCCCGTGTTGGACTGGCAGGTACCTAAAGTCCATAGTTGTGCCGGTTATCATATCTAGAATTTCTCTATCAGATGTAAGAGTTCTCCATTTAGAAAGGAAACTGGTAAGGTTACCTGCTTTAAAGCATTTAACATTTTGCTCTAAGCCAGTAATAATAACTGGTAATAGGGTTTCAAATTTACTTACATCGTGAATAACTGTTTGTAATGTTGTAGTTAGGCTCACTTGGTGTCCTCCCTCTTCTGGTTTAAGGCCCATGGTTTCTTTTTGAACGAGTTGTAGCTCTTGCGATGCCCTAAAAAAGGCTTGCTATTACGGGGCCGTTGATGTCCAGTTCCTGAGTAGCCTTGCTTGTAATCATGCCCTTGACTGACAGAGCTGGCAATTTTGTTGCACTCTTTTATTGTTTTTAAACTGCTTTGGACATCATCTCCAAAGAGGAAATCCGTTACTGGGATTTGCTGATTGCAAAGGGCACGAAGCTCCTTGTTTATTGAGGGTTTCATAATATCCCGTCGCCGTAATGAAAGCTCATAAGTTGCGTGTCCCAGCAAAGCGAGCGAATCAGTCAAAGAGGAAATAATTTTTGGTTTTTCATCCATCTTCCCTTTGACTTTACTTATTTCCTCAGTGGCCTCTGCAAGCGCAATGGTGGCTTTCACAACGGTTTGTTGGACATTTGCGAGTCGCAAGTCCTGTGATTTGACCGGTGGTTTGAGTTTGCCCCATAGTTCGTGGTTCACGAGGGGCACTTTCAATTTTTCGCAGTTGCCGGGTCGCACATACAGCTCAAGCTTTTCTTTAAGCTTTGCTTCCTTGAGCTTACCAGCAAATCTCTTATTAATAAGATTCGCCAGATGTTCATTTATGTTTGGGCCCGTTTTATCGGCCGTGTTGTATTCCTCTTCAATCTCTTTCAGGAGCTTGCCACTCGAGGCGCCATCTTGTTCGTCTTCTCCAAGGATGGCGTGAACTGCATTGCAATCAGAGTCGTCCGATGCGTCATCTGAATCAGACAAAGCTTTTCTAGCTTTCTTTTTTTAGGGTCCCGGTTGGGAGTTTGAGTCACTTTTTGACTCTGCCTTGGACATTTGCGGTACTTTCCGCTTTAGTGAATCATCGGTGATGCGTGTTGACTTTCTTTTGCAGTCCTTGAATAGCTTCCCATAGTTTATTGGGAGCGATAGCATGAGCACCGGTGGTGTCACGATCATTTTCGTCTTCGGCTAGCACTGCAGCTTCGTCTTCTTCAGCCCTAGAGGAAAGTTTGTGGTCCATCTCATTCATCTTGGCATCCACCATAACCGAAAGCTTACCACACACTGACCTGGCTTGCTCGCGCAATCTCACGTGATTTCTTATGACGTAGACTAGGATGAGGTAGAATCACTGAAATACCGTGAATTTTAAAGGAATCACCTAAAATTCCTTTGAACAAAGTGTAGGCTACCTGTAGCCTTCTCTTCCTTAATTTCTTGGGTTTCTGGAACATCAGTATAATCCTTCGATTTTACCCTAGTTTTAACATTTACGTTACATTTTATTTTTTTGTTTATTCTTCTGTATAATAATAAAAATAAAAATTGACTAGAGCAGCATGGATACCTAAAAAAAATAATAAATCAGAAAGAGATCTTCATTCAAGCACGCGCAATCTCCAATGTTCCAATGGAGAGCCTCTCACCTTTGGTGACAAGTCAAATATTTTGTGAGAATTTCCCTGTTCTTCCATGTCCTCAGTATCACTAGTCTTTAAAAGCATCAACTGTACAGCTGCTTCAGTGTCGCCATTAGCAACACTCAGGCATTGT
>BLFP01005035.1:1019404-1021424 GCA_014634505.1 Montipora efflorescens
CACACACTAGTCGAAGAGTGGGCCGACAATAAATCAAATAGTGTGCGGCGGCTTTTAGACTAGTGATACACCCACGGTTCAACATTGTGCAGTCTTATCATACAGTATGTTAATTTGTCAATCAACAGGTATTGGCAACTTGTTCAAAGGAAAAGAATTTGACTCTATTTTCAGTCAATTTCCTCCAACAACTTTAAACAAGTTGAATGGCCTTCCATCAGCATTCAATATGACATACTCACATTGTTGAACAAGATCTGCATCATTTGCTGATCAACAAATGATGGATCTTGTTTCACCAGTTTTAGATATATAGTCCTTGAAGAAAGTCTACTGGAAACAAACTACATGTAACATTTCTTCCCTTTTCTCCACCAACAGCTATTGCCTGCAAGTTTAATGAGCAAAATCTACCCATTCGTAGAATTTACACTGTAGAACTCACCTGTTAAGTGTGTCAAAGCCTGGAATGTGGGCAGCCATTATATCAACAAACTCTTCCACATCAAACTGCTCTTCTCCTATTTGCTCCAATACACTCACAATGTATCCAAGAACAATGTCATCTATAAAGCTATTTAATAAATAATATTTAAACCAAGACAGACATGAGTTCAAAGAAGAACCCAGGGTGGTGGAACATATGAGAGCTCTTCTAGGCAGAAACCATCCCATGGGTGTCAGGGATGGCGCAGTGGTGAGAGCACTCGCCTCCCACCAATGTGGCCCGGGTTCAATTCCCGGACTCGGCGTCATATGTGGGTTGAGTTTGTTGGTTCTCTACTCTGCACCGAGAGGTTTTCTCCGGGCACTCCGGTTTCCCCTCTCCTCAAAAACCGACATTTGACTTGATTTACTTTCATTGTTCATTTCAGTTTACAGTGTCCCCAATTAGCACTCCAGCGCTAGAACGACTAGACACTTAAATAAAGTTCCTTTCCTTTCCTTTTCTCATTAGGAGTTTTGGAAGAAGAATAGTATAGTGTGGTATTTTTATGACTTTTGCTCTTTTGACAAGCCCATAGGGTAGATCAAAACTTTTAAAATGTGCAAAGTTACTCCACCACACTACACACCTAACCATCTAATAAGCAATTTTTAATTTACGCAATTCAAATAATTATTGCTCCAGTACTCAATTAAGCGGTCATCCAGTCAACTGAGGCAACCAGAAAATCTATCGGGCGACCTGCAGTTTTTGGTAAAATAAAAAGCCTAGTTGCCCATGGAAAACGTAATGGAGAACCCAGCTTCAGAGACCTTTAGAATTCAAAGGCAAACTCGTTGAGCATCGCACCCAAAGTCCCATTCGCAAATGTAAAATATATTGGAGAATATCTTATACTAGTCTCTGTTTTCTGTTTATGAATAATTACTTACAGAGTTGGATGATATTAGCATTATTTGAACCAGGTTTTTGTCAAATCTCCACCTTGTTCCGTCTTGGGGTTTACATTTACTAACAAATAAGATGCTGTATATTTAAAAAATGTCTCGTACAGGAACTAAAGAAACCTACCATAAGGCATCTGCAGATATTTGGTCGCTTAAAAACAGCTTCAGCTCTTCCTCAATAGTGCCTTCCATCACTTGGTGCCTGGTGTCAGGATGATATGGCTGACCCAAAAGCACACAGGCTTGAATTTTCTGGACCTGGTGTGAGATTTGTTGTGATTTACATGAGACCGGTACGAACTCAGACTGGTGGGAGAGGTCTGACCATCACACCAGTCTGAGTTCATTTTCAGCCCGCGACGTTCAGTCTCATGTAAAGAGGCTCTTTCAAGGTAAATTCCGACAAGACATATGGCCTAAAAAGTAGCGACAGCACTTAAATTGAAAATATCGCAACAAACAACATCCTTTCTTTAAATTTCCAACAGCAACGTGAAACATTGCCAAAGCACCGACACGAGACCTTTTAAAATTCAGACAAGCGACACAGGACTCCCCCTTCCCCTAGCAGGGCCTCTGTAATGCACCTATCAATGTTAAGCCCCAGGTAGGGGGGGGGGGGGGG
>BLFP01005035.1:1043206-1056868 GCA_014634505.1 Montipora efflorescens
TCCATAACTGTCAACTGAGCGGCGTTTTGTTTTTTCCAGGAGATTCAAGTCCTTGCACAATATGTAGCTCTAATAGTACACGACATTGTTTGGTATCGTAAATCATTACGGTGCCATGGTAGACATCTTTGCTATATACCCTCTAAGAAGACATGTGGTTCAGTAAAATACGAAGCCCAGAACGATTGAAGAAAATAACAGGAAATCGAGAAACATTTGGCTTCAAAGCCGATATGTTGATCATTTACAACTTCTTTTTCACCACAAGCTTAAGCGTGTACTCTGAGCTTCTGACACCTTTCCAAGACCAATGTTACTAAAGTTTTTTTTTCCCTTTCCAGCCGGGTTAGTATCTGGATGGGGGACGTTACAATATGCGACTTTTGCTGTCAGGAACATACGCCCAAAAATTCTATTTTAACGCTCAAAAATGCGAACAAAGCAAGGTACAGATTTTGCTAGCCTGCTTTATGCAAAACAAATATTGACGAAAAAGTAAATAAATATTAATATGTAGTTTTTAAGGAGAGCAGAAGGAACTTTTAGGAAGTGTCGATCGAGAATAAAACAATTTGCCACCAGCGAAAAACATTTCGGGAGATTTTTGTTACGTTCCATCAGAGTTCAATTTTTCTATCGTACTTTTGGTCATACAAGTAAAATCGCAAAATCGGAAGTGACATCGATTTTAGCGGCCGCCTGTGATCAAGTTATACCTTGCGTGTTTCCTGACAACTCACGAAACAAAGGATACATCTGTAACAAAATGAGGGCATAACAACTGGTTTTTGTTAGTGCGTTTTTTTTTCTTTCAAGTGTTATAAAGTTCGACAAGATCTATGTGGGAATTTAACATAAAGATCACAATCATTGATGCTAGTCCAAGTGTCAGCTGAAGTTAAGCTCCTCCGAATGAGGTTAGTACTTGGATGGGGGACGGCTGCGAAGTCCCCGTGACGGCGATAGCTAATTCGTTTTTTTTAAACTTGATTTCATTTTTTATCTTGTTTGGCCGTTCAAAGCTATTTTCTTATTTTCTTTCTACGTCAAAACGGCGAACAAACTGGTTCCCAAGAAATATTGGAGTACGTATTCGTTCTATGCAAAAATGCTTCTAATGAAGGAGGGGGACATTGGGGTTTTCGGTTTTGCGGTTTTGGCTATTTTTTAGATCGGTTTTTCGGTTTTTGTACCAAAAAACTTCGGTTTTTCGGTTTTGGTGTTCGTTGCGGTTTGCGGATTTTTCGTTTTTTAGCATCCGGTTTTCGGTTTTCGTAGAAAATAATAGCGGTTTTTCGGTTTTATTATTCAATGTGGTTTTTGGGTTTTCCTATCTTCTCCTGTTTGGGTTCCTGTATCTCGAATAGCCGCGAAACGCCTAAGTTATTGAGAGGAATGCGTGACAAAAATGTCGCGATAGGGGATCACATGTGTCGAATGACACCCGAGACACCAGGGCAATCATTTGGTCAGTTTGCGTGCAATGGTCAGTTATGGCTTCCAACGTGCCTCCCACGCCAGCAGCGGAAGAAGCAATTGTGGATTGTGCCCAAATGAGCCAACAAAGTCCGGGCTCGAGAGAGCGTCAAAAATAAAGCCTATGATTTAAGAAGATACTAATTGATACGAAGGGTTTAGAGAAGTCCATAACATTCACTAATACTTTAATGAAATAAGTGTTAGTGTAGTTTGCTTTGTATACCCCACTTGTCACCACTGAATCGGTTTCTTGACGGTTTTGTATTCGGTTTTCGGTTTTGACCGAATTTTTTTGCGGTTTTGCGGTTTTGGATGATTTTTTCTTCGGTTTTGCGGTTTCTAATATACCCCAATGTCCCCCTCATGAAGTATTCGTTGTATGCAAAATAATAATGTTCACAGTGGAACACACAAGTACGAAGCAAGATCTAGAAATAACGTAGAAAATTCTCCTTACCTTTAAAGCTTGCCTTTCTCAAAGAAAAAGCATCTATCCACTTTATCGAATAGTTTAATACTGAAACAATCATGGCGGGCGGAAAGATTCTATTATAAATATTTGCTTTCACCATTCTAACGGAAGTGTGTCACGGTGGCCGAGTGGTCTAACGCGCTAGCAGAGAAAAATCGGGATGGCTTAGTAAGTATAGGAGTTCTCCTCGGGGCAGGGAAGTTTGGAAATACCATAGGAAATATAAATCAGTCTACCCGATCGGAGATTAATTCAATATCCGTGGGATATACACATTTGTGACTACCAACAAAAAAAGATTCCAGCCCGGTTTTAAGACGTGGATGCCTTCGGCATTCCACGTAATTAGATTTCCTGAAACTTTAAATTACATTTTCGAAACTAGTGCCCCAAAAGCCGTCTCTAGGCAAAGTATCAGGATTTTTGAATTTTCAAGCCTTGCCAGCGATTCTCGATATTTACAGTCGGGGCCTCTTAACAACTTGAAGTTGACTTTTTATTTGTTAATAAATGATTACTTATATTAGTAATAGTATTTTTTAATTCGAAATATATTTCTTAGTGTAAGTAAAACATTTCAGAATAAAAACTAGCGATAAAAAACGACGTTTCGATCTCTCCGTGCAAGTTATTTATGTAGTATTTTAATATTTTAACACTTACATTTTAGCGCTTGTATTTACATATTTTATCTTTGGACATTCTCACGTCTTAATTTGTACTTATATATGCAGATTTTATTCGCTTCTTTTACTACTTGAAAATGATCTCAGAGAGATCGAAACGTCGTTTTTTATCGCTAGTTTTTATTCTGAAATGTGTTTCAAAAAAACTACTTATAAGAAGTAAAACATTGTTTGTTAATTCAACCGGCACTACTGATGTCACGGTAAAATGCATAGTATTTCTGGAACAAGTTTTAAGGATATTTTCAGGCTGATTTCTCAATGAACACCCGATAAATAAGAACTTGATCATCCTGAACCGCGAAATAATAGGTTTTCGTATGCGGTTCAGTGTTTACTGTGATAGGTAGGGACAGAGAGATCAAGCTTCCAGGAATTCGTTCAGCGTTCCACCGTTTGTGATTGGTGAACCGTAGCCAATCATTATCAAATATTTTGAGAACGTCTGGCTGTAAAGGCGATGAAGCTCACTTTGGAGTCATTGTTGACTAAGTACGTTGGCGGCATTCCCTAGGATATTTGCAAGCCGCAGTATTGAACGACCGAAAAAATCTGAAACACTTCGCGGTAAAAGGTGAGCCTTGCTTGTTCACTGTGACAGAATGCTACATCGTAGAGTTGAATTTTGGGCGGCGTAATTGTGCGCCCATTGCTATCACCTTGAAAGCATTTATAATCATGATGGTGTTGTCAACTATATACGATTCAACCAATACGTTTAACCTGCTTACAAAAAACCGATGTTTAAGCCAAACTGCTTTAAAACATATTGGTGTAGCGTAAGTAACGCAGATCTCTAAGCCACGGTGAGGTTTGTTAGTCTCGAATTATAACTTTTACTTTAAGCTTTTCCACTGAGTTACAGCTTCGCATTATGTAGATTTGGTGTGAACAGGCCAAACTTGGTTGCTTCTGCCTCAACAATTGGCAATTATATCACGGCTATTTGCCATCAGGGCGTGTTGGGGACAAATGACCTGGGAGCCTTGGAACAACGTAGTGACGAAGGAATTTCTTTGGCCTCGTTCGACACCTCGGTACTGATAACTGCAAATCTCAATGGAATCGGATTTCATATTTCCTTGAATTGCTTCGCTATGTATCATCTTCCCAAAAATTTATACCGCGTCTTTGCAAAGCGGGATGAAGCCATTAATGCGCGGGTTAAAATCGTAGACATACCTGCCCGCACAATTATTTGGAAAAAAATTAAGCTTCGTTATCAAGGAGCAAAAGGTAAGCATAATTGTGTTGATAATAGATGCTGGAGATTCTGTCACTCAGACCTGTGCAAAATTGATCGCTTTATCGAACTCTTGTTTGTATAGCAGTGCCATTACCTATTTATGTAAGCATATCTACAACATTTTCAAGCAAATTACACCTGAAAAACGATTAGGGTATTTTTCCTATAAAGTAACTCAATTCCTTTCTGAGAAATTTTAGTCACTGAGGCCTAGGGGCTTCTAAACCAGTGATCCGACCACCATTTTTCTCGTACATGACACTGACTTTAATTAAAACTGCATACTAGAATGTTCATGTAGTACGTGCTACTTTAATTATATACATAGCAAACAACATGCAAAAGCCATAAGTACATCACAAAACACAATTTGTCTATTTGATGTTCAAAAGTTCTTTTGCGCGACACTTCCGTCTTTGCAATATAGTGTCGGTTTCGAACTTCAGTTTAATTTCGAAGAAGTATAGGATTCGATTCCGTTTTCGCGGTTCAAGGGCGAAACGTTGCCGCATGAAAATTCGAAGGCTTAATCGATCATGACCACGGACGATGGTCGTGCTGTTGTACACAACTGGTGAGGGTAGCCGTGTAGTAACGTAGAATATAAAATCTAAAAGTATTAGTGGATGAAACGAGGGACTGTGAAAATCGAATCTGAAACTGACGAAATTAAACTAGAGCCCTGATATGATATGATATTTTATTATGCCTCATTAGGCCTCGACTGTGATTGTGCCTCATTAGGCCTCGATTGTGATCGAATTATAGTCCAAATAAGTTTGAAATTGGTTACACAAACAACCTCGATCAAGGGGGTCGTTTGAAGTAATTACAGTGCGGCGTAATTGAACAGAATGGCGAACACTTGGTCGTATGAGCAAACGAAACTTCTAATCGCTTTATCAAACGAAGATTTGGATTTGTCTTCTGCTATTCTCGGAAGTTTTCGTTTATTCTCTTCTCGCCTCAAGCATAGATGATAATCGTGGCAGCCACGCGCGATACAGCGCTATTTTGCGTCACACTAGAGGTCACTGCAGAATAAAGAGTAGCAAGATAAAAACATGACGTTTCGGCAACGCTAATTTCCCTTTTCTTAACTAGCGATGCCATTTTTGATGGTCAATGTCATTCTTCCTAACGAAGCCTTTTTATTCGGTTAGCTTTCAATAAATTGTTAGGATTAGCTTCATTTAAATACCGTTCAAATTGCCACTCTGAGGTTGTTGTTTCTGTAGTGTAGACGTTAAGTAAACTGCTCCAAGTCAATAAACCGAACTCGACATCATTCCATTAACTTTTTCTAATTTTTTACATTTTTTTCCAAGGTTTTTTCTTAATTTTTTTTTTATAATTCAATGTGCAATACGCTGCTAATCTAGTCCTAGATTAACTATATTTTTCCTCATTTGCAAACGACACACGTAAAAGTCTCCAAATGGCATCGCTTGTTTACGAAAGGGAAAATTTCTTCGGCGACGACATCTGAGCAGTATCAAATTCAAATTATTGTAACAGGACAATTTTTGGTTTTATCAAACCTGTTCATAAAGGTCATAAAGGTTCATGCGGGTGTGGAGGAGCTTTTGCCAACATGAATTTGTGAATAAATTAATGGAATGAGAGTCATATTGATTCCGGGAGGGTAAAGTGAACCTATAGTTAGTTAAAAGATGAATTTTTGCTCCAGATTCTTGCGGCTTTCTAATCCCTAGGATAAGAATTCTTGACTCCGTAACTAACGCCTACGCAAACCTTGAAATGAAAGATTATGTAAAATATCTTGGCTTGATGATTGATTCAAATCTTTCATGGAAATATCACATAGAATCTATCTGCCACAAAATCAGCAAGTCGATAGGAATTATAGCCAAGATTCGACATTATGTCCCGCGTCGTGTTTTACTTTCAGTGTACAACTCATTAATTGTCCCTTACTTAATTGTCCCTTGACATTTCAAAGAAAGATTGTAACTTTACAAAAACGGGCCTTACGTCTTATTTACTTCTGTAAGTCTAAAGAACACACCGTACCCTTCTTTCTCAAATCAAATTGCCTTCCCCTATCTAGCCTATTTTTTAGAGATTGTAGCTATTTACTGTATGATATAAACAGACAGTCAGCACCAGCTAGTATACTCAATCAGTTTGTTAAAACAAGCCAGATTCACAATTACAGAACTAGATCTGTCTCTAGCGACTCGTTTTATTTTAAGTTCTCTAGAACTAATAAAATGTATTCCTTTTTCTCGAGAATTGGTGCCCAAATTTGGAACTCTATTCCTTACTCGATTAAACTACTTAAACGCTCGTTCTTTCGTAAAAAGATAAAGGAATTATTACTAAATTTCTTGCGGTCAGAAGATGATTATGTCGAAGTCTCCCGTCTTATTAAGCTATTTAATACTTTAAGTTAGCCTCTTGTCATAATCTTAATGTACTTGTTTTGTTTTAGGTTAGTTCATTCTATTTACTGTGTAACTGTATAGTAATGTCTTAACTGTTATTTAGTCCATCTATAGATAACCTTGTACTTGTAGTATGTCCTCAGTTCTCCCCGCCTCGATTAGTTTATAAGCTATTTGCGGGGGGAAAGAAATGTAATTATTTATTTCTAGTTTTCAATAAATTTTGTCGTTTTTTGTCGTTTCTGCGTTCCCGTGGTGTAGGGATAGGCCGCAAATTGTCATGTTGTGGTGGGAGTGATTAGGAAGATTAAAATGGCATCTGTGTCGTTTTTTTATATATCTCATAGGTGTTCGCGAAAGCGGTCCGCCAATTTTCTCCCTGTTTCGCCTATATAGGTCTTCTTACATAGTGTGCAAGTTATGCAATAGATGGCGTTTGCGGAGATGCACGTAAAGTGGTCAGTGATTTTAACGGATCGATTCGGTCCTGAGATCTTAACCATGTTAGAAATAAAAAATAAGTTTTGAATCGTGTGCGTGTACATTTGAAAGTTCCCGCTTCCTTGTCAGAATTAAATGCGCTCCTAAAGTTACCTATGTTTTTGTCGCGTTTGACTGAATTGTGGTAGAGGAAATATATGTTTAGTTTTGGGATCATTGCGGAGAATTTTGAAGTTTTTGAGAATGACATTCTTGACTGCAAGGTTTTAAGGATGGTAGGTGAGAGTGAATGGAATTCTATTGGTTTCTTCGTTCTGCGACGTTTGTAGGGCGGTCTCTCGATCGATTACTTGGGCACGATGTTTGCCTTTGGTGACAGCGGAGTCAGGGTAGCCTACGGAAAGGTTCCCGAGCTCGCTTTTTTAACAGGCCTATGGTTGAAAAATATTTGAGTGCTTGGAGGCCTCCATTGATGCAAATTGGCCCTCTGGCCAAAGAGTAATTTTCAAAGGTTTGCGTTCGAATTTCTACGCGTCTACTTTCTCCAATGTTTCCAATTTCAACCAAAAATCATCATCATTTATCCGTTCTCCAAGTGGAGAATTGGGCTGTAGGCTCTCTGCCTCCAGGCTGTTCTGTCCTCCGCAGCCGATGCTGCAGCTGCCCATGTTCCGAAACCGTTCTCTTTCATCTCTCTTTCGATAGTCCTTCTCCAAGTCTCACGCGGTCTACCCCTTTTCCGTTTGCCTTCAGGCACCCATGTTAGAGCAATTCGTGGATGTGAGCAATGGTCCATTCTGAGGACATGGCCCAACCACGTCCATCTCCTCCTTGTCACTTGCTTACTTATTGTCTCCAATCCTGCTCTTGCTCTAATCTCCTCGTTTGTTACCCGCATTGGCCAGTAGATCTTAAACATCCGACGAAGGCTCTTATGTAAGAATGCATGCATGCATCTGTTTTGGTCATTCGCCAGCACTCACAACCATACAACAACACCCAGAGGATATTAGATTTGAAAATTTTGGTCTTAGTCTTGTAGGTAAATTTACTGCTCTTCCAGATTTTATCCAACTTACTATATGCAGCCTTTGCTTTCCCTAACCTTGCTTTGATGTCTTCTTCTGTGCCACCTGACTTGCTGATGTATGCACTCAAGTAGACAAAACTTTCTACATCTTCAATATCATGTTCGTCAATCTGGACGTTCTCATTGCTGGTCGTGTTAAGTCTGAGGAGTTTTGTCTTTTCAGAATTGATCTTCAAGCCAGTTGTCTTGCTGGTAGTGCTGAGATTTGTCACTGTCTGTTGGATTTGACATTTTGTACTGGATGTAAGTGCAATATCGTCAGCAAAGTCCAAGTCGTCTAACTTGGACCACAATTTCCATCTAATGCCAGTGTTAGCACCCAAACCAAAACCATAACACTGTAGTCACAATTCCACAAAATCTACCACCTTCGGACGCTGAAAAATCTGTTCTTAGCAAAGGCCTTAACTTTGTCACTATAACCAAAAAAACCGACGAATCCACAACCAAACAAGATGTCGAAAAGTTTCTTCGCCGCGTCCAACTAAAAGCATTATTTTTCCATGAAAAAGAAGACCAATCCGACACTACAGAAAAAGGCGTTTTTGAAACACTAACCATGCTTAAAAATGGACTCCGCCAGAGAGCCAATTCGCATCAATTTAGACTTTTTCATCAAAAAATGCCGCCATAATCTTCATAAACTAAACTTCAATCGCAACACCAAACTTTCCAATCTTTCTAAAGAAGAATGGCCTGCTCTCATAAATCTAAAAAAAAGGAATAGCCTCGTGATCAAAGCAGCCGACAAAGGCGGCGCAATACTGAGTCCTTCGGCGCACCGACCTCTACCAACAAGAAGCAATTCGGCAACTTTCGGACACCGCTTTTTACACCAAAGTCAACAAAGACCTAACTTCCGCCAACCAAAAAATTTTGTCAAAGAAACCATTCAGGAACTCATAACCAAACAAGAACTATCAGTCACCGCCCAAAATCTCATCTTCAATACTCCTAGGACCTTATGCATTTATTTCAAACCAAAAATTCACAAACCCAACAACCCAGGCCGTCCAATTGTTTCAGCATCAGTTGCCCAACTGAACTTATCTCGAGCTATTTAGACAAAATCATGACACCCATAGTCAAATCACTACCTTCGTAAATCAAAGACAGCAACCATGCACTTGATATTTTCCGTACTTTCAATTTCTCGGGCGAAAACAAAATCATTTTCACTATGGACATACCATCTTTATACACCGTAATTCGGGCAACCCTAAAACCCGGAATCCGGAATCCGGAATCACGGGTCATTGTTTTACCGATACAGAGAGTAAAAAATATCCTAAACATTCATAAAAGGTAACCTTAGGCCTAAAAACGTTTGTTTAGGCCTAATTAGGCCTAAGGTTAGCTTTTATGAATGTTTAGGATATTTTTTACTCTCTGTATTGGTAAAACAATGACCTGTGATTCCGGATTCCGGATTCCAGATTTTAGGGTTGCCCCCGTAATTCCGAAAAATAAAGGCCTCCAAGCACTCATACATTTTTTGAACCAACGTCCTGTTAAAAAACCGAGCTCGGAAACCTTACTTCGTCTGGCAGAACTGGTTCTCACACTCAACTGTTTTTCATTTGGCAACAGCTACTACAAACAAATCAACGGTGTTGCAATGTGAACCAAAATGGGACCTAGGTACACCAACCTTCACGTATGCTATATCGAAAATGAATTTTTCTCTAATTACAACGGACCAAAACCTGATCTTTACAAACGTTTCATCGATGACTGTGTCGGTGCTACTTCATCCAGCAAAGCGGAACTCAACCAATTCATTACTTAATCAGTCAATTCTTTCCATCCGGCTCTAAAATACACCTGGGAAATTTCCGAAAATTCACTTGCTTTCCTCGACATTAAACTTTCACTCAACGGCAACGGTTTATCTACAAGCTTACACTACAAACCAGCAGATTCCCATAACTACTCGCTACATTCGTCCTCTCATCCTCAACACGTACAAAATTCTCAATTTCTTAGGCTAAGGCGCCTCTGTAGTGACGAGTCCGACTTTAACAGCAAGTGTGAGGAAATGTGCCAGTTTTTCAAAAAACGTGGCTACCCTGACTCCGCTGTCACCACAGGCAAACATCGTGCCCAAGAAATCGATCGAGAGACCGCCCTACAAACGCCACAGAACGAAGAAACCAACAGAATCCCATTCACTCTCACCTGCCATCCTTAAAACCTTGCAGTCAAAAACGCCATTCTCAAAACTTCAAAATTATCCTCAACGATCCCAAAACTAAACATATATTTCCTCTACCACCGTTTTCAGTCAAACGCGACAAAAACGTAGATAACTTTCTAGTTAGGACCGCATTTAATTCTGAGAAGGAAGCGGGCACTTTCAAATGTACACGCACACGATTCAAAACTTATTTCTTTTATTTCTAACATGGTTAAGATCTCAGGACCGAATCGATCCGTTAAAATCACTGACCACTTGACATGCATCTCCGCAAACGTCATCTATTGCATAACTTTCACAGTATGTAAGAAGACCTATATAGGCGAAACAGGGAGAAAATTGGAGGACAGCTTTCGCGAACACCTACGAGATGTAGAAAAAAACGACACAGATGACATTTTAATCTTCCTAGTCACTCCCACCACAACATGACAATTTGCGGCCTATCCCTACACCACGGGAACACAGAAAGCCGCAAGAATCTGGAGCAAAAATTCATCTTTCAACTAGGTACATTCTACCCTCGCAGAATCAATGAACGCCTCTCATTCCATTAATTTATTCACAAATTCATGTTACCGTATTTCCACCAATGGCAAAGCTCCTTCACACCCGCATAAAAACCAACAACTCCCACAATTCCTCTATATGCTCTGATGAAGGGGCTAAAGCTCGAAACGTCATCTTTCCAAATCGTTCACGGTGGTAATTCGACCTTTATCAACAGGCTTGATAAAACCGAAAATTTTCGTGTTTCACTCTCCCACCGACACAGCACCACAGTTTCTGTATAAACTAGAAATATGCAAATTATTTTAAGTCGTGATCAGGTAACGTTATATAAAGGATAGAGAGTGGGAAAATACATGAGAATAAATGAGGCGGGGATAAACAAAAGAATGAACGAATTTAAATAAACAGTTTTGCTGGAATGGAGTCATTTTCAGTGAAGGAGACCTAATTGAACTGCTTACAATTACAACCAAAGATCAGCTTTTCCAGTTTAACGGCGGCTTGTGGGAGCAAATAGACGGCGTTGCGATGGGTTCACCATAAGACCACTTATGGCAAACACCTTTATGTGATCCATCTAGGAAAAATTTGCACATGAAAACAAACTTCCCAATTTCTAAAACATACGTCGATGATACCTTCGCCATAGTACCTGACCTTACCGCTGCTACCCAGCAATCCAATTTACAATGGAAACAGCAGTCAACAACAGCTTACCCTTCGTAGGCATGGTAATCACTAAGATCGATAACCACATTAACTCCTCTGTCTACAGAAAAAGACCAACAAAGGGCTCTTCTCCAAAGAATGCCATCATCTTAGAAAAATGTTTCTGAAAACTGAAATATTCTGAAGAACTTACTGATTCTACTTTTAAGAGATTTCACGCCTCCCAAGACCAAAACCAAAGCCGTATTAAGCCAGTCGACAGCCCTGCACTAATAACCTTGGCTGTGCAAGCAACTAAGCGACCTGGGAAAGAAAATCGATCGTGTATTACAACCAGTTTTCACAAGTAGGAAATTTTCTGAAGATTTAAAAGTTACGGAAACAAAGCTCTCACTTGTAAACCAACAATGCGTTGTGTATGAATTTCAATGTAAATCGAATTAAAAAGGCTACACGAGCCGTCATCTCCACCTGCTCATTGATGAGCATAAATATTCCGTCATCGGTAAACACCTGAAGGACAAACACAACCAAAGATCCAACAATCTTCACGAGCAATTTACAATCTTACAGAAATTCCGCGGAAAGTTTGAGTGCCTTATTTATGAGATGCTTTTAATAAGGAAAAAGACACCGACTTTGAACATTCAAAATGACTGCATTCCAGCGAAATTGTTACTTTAAGTTTCGTCCATTCTTTTGTTTATCCCTGCCTTATTTATTCTATTCTATTTTTCTCACTCTTTAGCCTTTAGACATGGTTACCTGACTTACAATAATTTGCATTTGATAATGGTGACATGTCGTCGCCGGAACGTCATGTTTTTATCTCGCTACTCTTTATTCTGAAATGTTTTTCAAACCCTTTTGTTGTTAGAAGTGCGAGGTTACCCAGCCTATTGTATTTGAATTTTCGCGGGTGTGAACAGAACCATAATAGGCCATTTCCGAGTTCATGTCTGCCTCCTCTTTAAAGCGAGTCTAAGTGCGAAGTTTTTCTTATGATAATTAGTTTTCTTTCATATGTAAAGTAGAACCAATTATCATCACAAAAACTTCGCACTTAGACTCGCTTTGAAGAGGAGGCAGACATGAACTCAGAAATGGCCTATTGAATAAAATCAGAAACCCATAAGGGTTGAAACGTGTAACGCGCGTTCACAGCTTCCGAATATTCAGTGCTAAGTACCATATTTGGAAACCGCTCGCTCCAGTTAATTTCGCGCGAGAACATTGGTGGTATTGCGTCACGGTGTTTTTGCGAACTGATTGGTTGAATGTTTCTCTCTTGTTGTTCCAAATATGGTACTTAGCACATTGAATATTCAGAAGCTTGTTTCCCAGCACACAAGGGGCAGTTACACGTTTCAACCCTTATGGGTTTCTGATAAAATTGAATGGAGTGTGATAGCCTGAATTATATTTCAGTAAATCATAATCAACGTTGAGTGTAAACACGTCTAAAGTCTTCAGAACATTTCAATCTGCTCCTCCTCTCTCTACACTAATGGGTCTTTTTAACACTGCACCTTTCACCATCCAAACAGTAAATTTGTTTACAGATAACTAACCTTTATCTATTTGCATGGTTTTCAATCTTACTTGAATTATTTAATATTGCTGTTTTGAATCAAAAATCAGGTCATCATGGACTGGAATTGCAAGGCAATCTTTATCTCCGTCATATGTCTTGTTTGTATACGTGGTGCTGATTGTTTTCTTACAGGTGAGCACTTTCTGTTTGCTGGACACTTGCAATTTTAATAGACCTTTTTACCGATGCGGCGGCCATTTTGATTTCTATTGTTTCGAATAGCTATTATGGGATGCCCAGGGGGCAATACGTATTAATTTGCCCTCTGAGCATCCCATAATGTCTTCTGAAACAATAGAAATCAAAATGGCCGTCGTATCTGCAAAAAGGTCTGTTAAGAGTGCAATTTAGTAACCTCTCCTCAAAGCGAGGAAGCTGACGAATGAAGGCCTGGGTGATCGGCTTCAATATCCATTCGAGTTTAGAAAACAGTCCTAAGAAAATACGCGCGCTAATTGGTTAAAAATCGTGTTTTTATAACCGATGGAGACATTGATGGAGACACAGAACTAGCACTAGCTGTTTGACGTAGTGATGGTGCGAGCAAAGAGAATTTACATTTTGATAATTAGAGTTAACAAGTTGTTTTTTTTTTCTCGTCGCGTTGTTTTCTAAAAGAAACAGAAAACATGTACTCCGCGTTTCTATCGAGTTATAGAAACAATCGTGAAATTTTGGGAGAACTCGAAAAAGCATTGAAAACACTCGCATGCGGCTCGTGTTCCCACAGCATTTCTCGTCCTTCCAAACTTTCACTCGTGTTTCTATAACTCGATAGAAACACGGTACATGTTTTCTATTTGTTAAATGTTGAACAGCGATCCTGAAACCGTTTGCTTCCACCCCCCCCCCCCCCCCCCCCCCCCC
>BLFP01005035.1:1056878-1071878 GCA_014634505.1 Montipora efflorescens
CCCCCCCCCCCCCCCCCCCTCCTCTTCAACCGCGTTGAAACATGTTGAATTGAAATTAATTAAAATGGATGTTGAATGGATTTAAAAGCGTTTAAACTTTGCTTCCACAACAACCATTCAACGTTGCTCTTCTTATCGCGAATGTTGAACCCGTTTGCCTCGGCCCCATCTTTCAACATTAGGGAACTTACTTAGGGCCTTCCGTTAGTAGGTCTTTCTTCTACTTCTATACTTAGGCCCTTCCATTAGTAGGGCTAACGCTCTCATTGTTTACATGTGTAGAAAATTGTTTCCTTATGCGTTTCACTGTCTAGCTATCTTTTAATCACTCTCTTGAAACACCCAACGATTTACGATAAGATCACATTTTATATCGAGCGACGGTTAAATCTCAACTCCTTGAATAATAATTAATAGCTTCAATACCCTAGTGGTTCACACATTCTGCACGCATTTATATCTTAATTATTCAGGGTAGCTCACACATTCTGCACGCGTCTAGTATTACAACAAAAATAGCACTTCACATTACCCTCCAACAGTTAATTCTTTTGGTTGTAATATAAATGTTACACGGCTCAGGCGGTAGAGCAGCAAAGGTCGTGGGTTCAATTCCCGCCCCGGTAAGAGTTTTTTTTTTTGTCCTTATGTGAGCCCAATTTCATTAGTAGGACTAAAGGCCCGTTTAATTAAACGGTTGCAACATTAGTTACAACATTTTCTTCAACATGCATTCGATACTTTGTTGAACCAAATGTTCGGTGCGTTTGAACAGGTCGTCCAACAATATTGAATGCTTGTTGAAAGTGTGTTGAACCAAGTTTAACTTTCATTCTACATCGATTAATTCAACTTTACCTTAGTTCTCGAAAATGTCGAATGGTGTTGAGGCCGTTTGAACACTCTGTTCAAAAATTGTATAACACACTCATGCTCATATTAGGCCGCAAAAGTCAATATGGCTTAGTTTATCTTATCTGGACGAGGGAGTCCGGTTTCTAGTTCTTACAGGGTGTTTCAAACGTTCGTTCAAACTGAATATTGCATTTTGTCTCAAGAATTCAATGTATCTTTGGGCAAATTAAAACTGATTCAGTTAATGAATTTATCTAAATAATTGCTCAAAGCAATTTCAATGTAACACTTCAATAAGTGACAATATAATGTCCAAATGCCCAATGTGCAAGCGCACGTGCTTTGTTCCGACATATTTTTCCCGCACATTGTCTATTCTCGAATTTATTTCCCATGTTTTTTTATTTTCTTTCCTCTTTCTCGGAGATGACAGTCACTGTTTGTGCTATAGCTCAGGCAGCTATTTTACGGTCATCTGGCCATTCAGTCAAAGAAATTTCCAAATTGTTTAAAAAGACCGAACGATGGGTGAACAAGTGGTCAAAAATAAGTCCTTCGAGGATTGGACGGCCGTCTGTTTTGACAAACTATGCGAGAAAGGTAATCAAGAAAGCTAAGTATAAGCGTAATAATTCATCAAGAAATATTGCTAAAATACTTCAACATCACAATACCAACGTTTCGAGCGCAACGGTATGGAGATTGAACAAAAAAGGGTAGGAAGCTTTCAAGCGAAAGGAGATACCACTGTTAAGTGAGAAGAAAAGAAGGCCTCGTTTGAAATTTGCCAGGAAATACTCCAAGCTCACAGCAGAGGATTGGGAAAACTTCTTATCTACATATGAGTGTCGTAAGTATCTAGTTCATTACCCGAATCCAGAAAACCACATCGTATGGAGCTCTCAGGAGTGCGACCTTCCCCTAGCATACCAGGTGATGGTGTGAGGAGGTATGATGGGTCGCGGTCTGACGAAGTTATACATCTTTCCCAGAGGTCAGACCTTAACCTCCAAGTACTAAATCAAAGAAATTCTAGAGAACAGATGTGAAACCGTTAACCTCAACGCGGCAGTTAACAGACGGACCGAAGAAAAGAAAGCTGTTTGGCTCAAAGAAGGCAATGACTTTTGAGCAGGACGGAGCGCCAGCGCACACTTCAAAGGCGGCTCAGACATGGTGTGGGAAGAATTTGCAAAACTTTTATACCCAAGGACGACTTGCCGGCAAACTCACCTGATCTGAACATAATTGACAAGACAACGTACAAAGATCCAGCCCCTTAAATACTGGACAAGCTGAGAAGGCGACTACGGTTTGGGCAGAAAAATGCCAACTCTCGACACGCTTCAGGAGCTCGCGCGTAATTGTGCCCTGCCGCTTGGAAAATATCACTTTAAAAAAAGGAAACCATTCTGGTTACAAATATTTAACTTATTCCATGTAAAATCAATAAGGAATAACATACTTAATTTTCCAAGTGGTAGTTAAAGTAATTACTGAAATATGAGCGAACAAAATATCGGAACGAACTTTTGAAACACGCTGTAGTTCCTCGCAATCAAATTTCGCGAAAGTGTTGGTGCTTTTGTTGGCGCAATGTTGGAACTATTTTAACGGCCTCAGCACAACTTTGTGTTTGCGCCCAACATTTGCCCAACATCTGAACGAATGTTGGTCAAATGTTGAAACCTTTTAAAGTGACAGAGTGAGATCTGGGTACGAGATTACGTTTAAACGGGCCTCAAGGCTCACGTGGTTTTCACGGTTTACATGGGTAGAAAAGAGCACTTCCCTCTTCATATCAGCCCGGTTGACCGGGCTGCCCCGGTTAATGAGTCTCTCCTCACTCCTAAATCCTTTGTAAAAATTTCGATGTGTTCATATGAGAGGGCGGGCTGGCTCGGTTACCGAGAACTCGGTTTTTCTAACCGGGATCTCGGTAAGCGGGCTGGAAATTTTGCCATATGAACACTTCAGCCCGTTACCGAGAGGAAAACAAGACAATGAATTTTCGTGATATAACGGACATTACCGCGATTTTACTTCTCTTTACTTTGAAAATGAAGCTCGGAATAGTTCCATTTGATATTTAACGTTAAGTCAAAGGAAATTTGAGGTTGCTTAAACAAAGAAAATTGACAAATTCTCTCCAGGCTTGTTCGTTAGAATGGTCGCGTCACATCTCTCAAATCAGTCCCGTATATACTACTGGTTTCTTTCATCACATACCTGCTTTAAGCCCAGCTTGTTTGGCCACTTCCTGCCAAGTATTCTTTTTCATGTTTTTCTTTTTAAACAATTTGCAAGACTTGTCGTATAACACGGGGAAATCTTACAGCCTCCACCATAGTTAATAGACGAGAAAGGTTATGAAGCCCGACAACTTTCTCTGTTGTAGGTTTTTGTTCTCTTTTTTGGCCTTGACCGTGCACAAAAGACAATAGTTGTTTACTCCGTACTGAGGAACTAACCAATAGAAACGCGTTGGTTACGTAATTTATGAATAGTGTATGAGCGCAAAACTAAAGATTGTGCACGGTCGTGGGCTTTCCAACCTAAATCTTGGCCTCTTTGTTTGCTCCTTTGATGTTTGCAGAGCTTCCAAACCAGTCCTCTCTATTAACTATGCCTCCACAACCTTCTCGTCCATGCCCGCTATTTTTGTTTGTCGTGGCAGACAGTAATCGAAAGAGCCTGGGCTCGTATATTGTGATTGGCTTGTTGATCCGCTCATGCTTCCGACTCCGAAAATCTTGTTTTCGGAATCGTAAGCGGATTCTGATTCTTCCGCCTCCGATTCCGTCGATCTTATGACTCCGCTTTCGACGCCAATTTATCACAAGAGCTCTTACAGCTCCACCTACGACTTGGACTCCGATTCCGTCGCTAGTGAAAACCAGCCTTTAGGAACGACAACGGCGATGGCGACGAGAACGTCACAAATGATATTTAGTGGGGAAAAACAATAGCTGTGCACGCCCTGCACGTGTTTTTTTCACTTTTGTCCATTTTTTTCCCGTCGTCTGCAAAACAACAACGTGAAATAGTCAAATTTGACGTTTTATGGAGAACAATTAACGTCAACACTTGAGGATATATTTTTATTTTCTTCCCTAAATTAAGCTCCGTTCCGACCAGTGTCATTTTATGAACTACCACACCCATGTTACATTTAAAAAGTTGAAATAATCACGAAGTGATTACAATAACGCAATTTTATATTTTGAGATGACGTTCTCGTTGCCGTCGCCCGCGTCGTTGCTTAACATCACTACTGAGGGAGCTTCAGCAAAGATAACAGCAAAGCAATAGCTTTGCACGCTTTGAAGATGCATTTTTCATTTTTGTTAAAAAAGATCTATCAGACAGTTTTTCAGTTATTATGAAAATAGACAAAAAGCGACGTTTTTGCCATTTGCGAAAAACCTGTCTGACAGATTTTTAAAAAACATAAGAAGCAAGGTGACACACGCTAACACTAACTCGGCTTCACAACCCGGCATGGCCAACACATAACGCATGCGCACATTTGTTGTGTGAAGCTGTCACTTAGAGGGGTGTCTAAAACACCCCCTGATATGCTGATGAAGCCCAGCAAGGCCGAAACAGCTGTCCATGGCTGCTAACTGACGGGGTGAAATGGTTGTGCGCATGCGCAATATGTTGACCACACCGGGTTGGTGTTAGCGTGTGTCATCTTGCTTGTTTTATCAGAAATAAGCACAAACAGCGGTGACAACCATCGGATATAAACTCATCATTTGAAATTAACTTTTACTTGACGTTTCGTATGCTTTTGCATACGTCTTCAGAAGTGACGGTTAATACAAAATTGGAGTTTAAATATACAGGATCACTAACTAATTTCACGAGTATACCATTTGATTAGCTATTAATATCATGTGAGACAAATTACTCCTTAATTTTCAAACCTGTACGCCATTTTGGCACTATAGAAAAAGTTGCCATGGGAACATTGTAATTTCACATTCAAGTAAGGATAAACAGTTGTATTTACCCTAACCTAGAAATAACCTTTACCCTTACCTTACTGCTGAAAATACGTAGCAAAGGCTTAGACCAATTAACTTGTCTTGTACTGAGTCGCTTTTGAATAGGCCAGTTTCGTATTCTAACGAATGGGGTGGATCTAGCATGAAATGGAGGCTAATGCGGGGGAATCTTTTCTTATGCAAATGATTTCCCCCGCATTAGCCTCCATTTCAAGCTAAATCCAGTCTAACTGTGAGAATACGAACCTGGCCTATTGCTCAAGTGGACATTGCATGCGTTTACGTAAAACGACAAACGGGAAATGGCAGGTTATTGCTTGTTGCAAAAGCATGAAAGTTCTTTTTTCTTATTAACTTGCCTCTCTCGTTGGAGAAATTAAGTGTTCAATATCTGTAGCTAACAGGCAACTTAAAGAAACAAGTCTCTCTGATTTTTGGTTAATGCGAATTTCAACCCGAGTCGGACGTTACTTTGCCGTTTCGCATAAAGGCGATTCTAAATATCTCTCTATAATGATCCTTTTTTTATTGTTGTCGTTTTTTTTTTTCTACTATACGTTTATTTGCTTGATTCGTCCTCAGTTACTCATTCCATCTATTCATTCGTTTATCGTTTCTTCTGTCATTTATTCATTCATTCAATCTTTTTTTTTTTTTCACTCTTTTCTCGTTTTTCGTTTATTGCAGAGAACATCAGACCAGTGGAAGCTGACAGGGAAAGGATTCCTTTGAACAGGTTTGTTTTTTGTAACCTTTTCAATGTCATTTATGGAAAGTGGAATTATGCAGCATTTTTTTTTCTGCAAAGTATAGTGGGAATCAGAAGCTTGTACTAACCAGGGTTCAGTTGCTCGAAGCCTGGGTCTGGTTGTTCAAAAGCCGATTAACGCTAATCCCAGATTAAAAATTAACCAAGGAGTTTATTTCTCTACTCTCAAATGCTGTTTAGTGTTGATATTCGGCAAAACTTAACATTAGAAGAAGGCAATCTACAAAAACAAAAATAAGCAAAAGAAACTTTCACCAAAAATTTGAAAACATGAAACAAAACTCAGTACACTAATCCTGGATTAGTTAATTGGCTTTCGAACAACCGGGCCCAAGTTAACGGTAACCGTTGGTTAGAGCAGTTTTCAATTGAGTGTCGAAAGTAATTGGCGAATTGCTTTGGTTTTGCATTACTTCACTCAGTGATTGGTTCAAAGTTCTCGCGCAACTTTTTCAATCAATCAGAGGTGAAATCAAAACCAATCGTGGCTCGCGCGTGCACATTTTCCCGCGCTTTGTGTCGGCTACGTGTAATTACTCCGAGTTTTCATTGGTTTACTGGATTGTCTCCGTCCTTTTTGATTGGCCAAATTAATTACTTTGGTTACTTTACGACACTCGATTGAAACTCGCTCTAAGAGGTATCAAAACCTAAGGGGTTTCCATGGAATTTAACGCTGAATAGTGCTAACCATGCGTCGAGCAACCCGGGCAAGGAGTCTACAACTCAGGATCCAATACTAGATCAGGAGCTCATTACTAGGTCTATGTAACGGCATTTTACAAATCAAGCTATTTTTAGACGAGGAGTTCTTAAATAAGATTTGGCTTGCACGAGTAACTATTCTTGGTCCCATGAGTGATAATGGGCCATTTCCGAGTTGCTGTTAGTTTCGGTTTCGAAGTGAGTCTTGGTGCTCAACTATTGTAAGGGAAATGAGTTTGATTTGCATAAGAATACCCAACTCATTTACATTTGAATGGTTGTGTACCAGGACTCGTTTTGAAACTGAGACATGCAGCAACTCGGAAATGGGCTATTCTCATGCAAGCCTTGTGATTAACTGGAAAGGTCTGGTTTTTCGGGAAAATCAATCTAAAAGTAACTCGGCCTATGAAAACGCCGTTCGACAAATACGTATACAACGAAGTTGTACGCTCCAATTGATGGGGTAGGGAGTGGTTTGCGTTTACTTCTACCGTCTAGTATCGCTTTCACTGACTGAAAAGAATGGTAACTCAAAAAACAGTTACAGAGCCGTCTGGTGTGATTTTACACTGACAAATTACGGAGCCCACATGGCTCTTCCCAGTCTTTGTTTTCGTAGATAGAATCGTCTGGCTCTTTAAGGACCTTTAATTATTGGTAGTTACGTCTTTGTGTTATTTATATTCAATCGATTCGCACTGTGAGGCGAGAATATGATGCGAGGTTGTGATGCAGGAAAAAAAATATTGGTAAAAAATGGCATAGCGTCTGGTGGGAAGCCAGGGAGCTGAGCGCCATAAACTGAAATAAATGGAACACTCTTGTGCGTTCCTCGCAGTCAAACGAGCGGATAAGAGCCGGATGAACAGAGGGTAAGTGAATTGAAAAGTGTCGTAATGCATGACTTAATTTAAAATCTATTATTATCTATTTATCACCTGTTATAATTTATTATTTATTAACTATTATTATTCTAGAGTCAAGCGGTCAGAGCCAATCATTTACGATATCTACACGCTTGATCATTTCATCGAGCTCGTAGAAAAGATTGAGCGAAATACGACCACCAACAGAGATACCCTGAAGAAAGTCGCAAACTATATCCGTCTTCTTGGCTACGATACCGATTTGTTTAATATACTCTGTGGGCAAGCCGATCCGTTGCCAGAAACAGTGCTTATTTCCGAAGAGAAACGCATCTTAAGGCAGATGGTTACTTATCAGCTTGACGAACGCACCAATAAGGAGAAAGGCGTGGTTTTTACAACCGACCGAGAAACTATAGCTATGGGCCGTGTTGCGACGGGCATCTGCGCAGGTTTGGTTCGCGATAAAAGTGTCTCCCTTCAGACGTGGGCCCCAGATTCGCAGTACGTCGTCGACAACCTTTTCGCTGCCACCATTGCTTACGACCTAACAATTAGCGCATTGTTCAGTAAAAATGCAGGAAAGACCACAATCTTTGGTCCCTCGGGAGTGTGGTTACCAGATAACGACTGCCCAGCGAGTTACGGTTTATCTGGCCCCGACATCACTAAAGCAACTGATGCGTTGATACTGGGAGGCATTGATGGTTTCCTTCTGGGACACGGTCTTCCCAGCTGGGAGAACAAAGGAGTCCGGCTTGGTCAGTTGCTAAGGATGTACTATGGATCAGGTAAATAGCAGTAAACATGTACAGTCAATGTTTGCTACACAAAGGAAACGTGTTCAACATGTTCAAAAATGTATAGTGAACCCATGCCACCGCCACCAACCGATTAGAGGTGTTTAGTCTTGCGATTGCAGGAGTAAAACCTGTTTTCGTTCCGCGGGCTGCAATACATATCAGAGAAAAGAGGGATTAAAGGGGAACTGTCATGCGATGACATGCGCAGTATTTCTTACAAGCAGAAATTTTAACAAACTTTTAATATTGTGCTATTTCTGTTTAAGTGTAGACCTTATACGGCTTTCGAAAACAATGCAATGTATATTTATCTATTATCGATGATTTGGAGTCCAAAAATAAAACCAAACAAAAATATTTTTGCCATTTTTGTTCACTGACAACTGAATTCAGTGAAGTGTGACCAAAAACATACCCTGGTCCCAGAGGTTTTTCTTGAGCCGCGAGACAGCCACGAATACGAGTCACGAAGCGGCGAGAAGAGAAAAACCTTTAGTTATCTTGGACTTGAATCTCACTTTCATGCAGACGCTTGCTCTTCCCGACGCTTCGCGATTGGTCGTCTCCGCTTCGCGACTGGTCGTCGCCGCTTCACGGCTCTCTCGCGGCAAAAGACAAACCTCGATCTGGGACCAGGATACCTGAAACACTGTCGGCGGTACAAGCGCTCAAATGGAAATATTTTTTTTCTCTGCGATATACCAAACATATTATCAAGATTAACATGTCATTTCAAAACTGAAAGAGAGTGCATCCATTTTCAAGAGACAACTTTGAAGTCGAAAGACGGTAAGCAGAGAAATTTTTCATAATTCGTGCAACAAATAAACACAACCAGTGCACTTCCTCTCGTCTAAATGCGGGTTTTCTTTAAAATATTCAAATGCACAATTTAGAGCGAAGATAGTAAAGGTTTATCCTCAAACGATGATGTGGTGGTTTCTGACATTTAAGCGACTAATAGCTAGAAATGAGCCGCAACGATGGACTTGTTCAAATTATAATGGTGAAACGGCTCACACTTCGATTACACCATACGTCGAATTTCTTATGAATTCACGCCAAAGAAAAGCTTCGCTTCATTGCAGATGCTGTATTGGTACTTTGACTGCACTGCTTTGCCTTCTTGAGGAGATTGAAATACTATTTGTGCGTCTAGTGTTTTAAATTCTGCATGCGACAGTGGCCTCCATAATAATTGCCTGCACCTCACCAAACTTGAAAAGTTCAGGCTGAAATTTTCAAATCTCGATTCAGAAACCTAGCGCATGCGTGTCCGTGACAGTGCCCCTTTAACAATCTCGACCCCAGAGCTCTTTTCTTGACCGTGGGAGAGAAGAGCTCTGGGGAACCCTGAAACAAAGTGTCTTCTCATTGGTTTTCGTAAAGAACAATCAAAAGCGTCTCTAATTGGTGCATCCATGTTAGCACGAGGAGTGAGCAGGCGCCGTAAGGTTCAAATAGCCAATTTTTGGCTGTAAGAATTATACGGCGCATGTTCTCCTACGCAGAGTTTCCCAGAGCCTCGGGTCGACCCGAGGCTCTGGTGACGAGAACGCCCCTTTAATAGAAGGTACGATGAGGGATCGAAGAGTTGCTTTTGGGTGTAGCATCCAATATCTGTCATCATCATCATCATCTTGGGGAAGTGGTCTGAGACTGTTCCAGCGGCCATATTGTTTAGTGTCCCTTAATTAATAGGGAGAGGGCGACATAGTCGGTACTCCAAACTAATCTGGCTCAAAGAACTAAATTTCATTCTTCCGCAAATTCAGTTAAGGTAATTCCCTTGAAAATGACGTACTATCCTGGTTTCTGTCAAACTTGGCACAATAGATATTCATGCACAGGACATTGAAGAAATGCAGTAAAAAGATGGGGTCACCGTGCTTGTTTTCATGCTGCATGCCCTTTTTTTTTTTTTTTTTTTTACCGAATTACGCGAGAAGCGTTTGAAACGTGATCAACCGGAAAAGTCATAATTATATAGCAAAAGCTACTGAATATTACTGAAAAATTGAACCTACTTGTTTGTCGTGGCCAAAATCTTGCAGTAAAGTGATTTCAAATTGCTCGATCGTGCAAAAAAATGTAAGCAAATTGGACTGCTACATCATCACCTCACACTCAGTGTCTGGCTCGAAATGCAGTTTTTACGTCATTTCTATATAAATACTACAACTTCTACTGTCCAACTTTTTTTCTCCTTAATATGTATTCCGTGTACCTATTACGAGTACACAACACCAATAAAAAGAGGGGCTCACCGTGCTCGTTCAGGAGAAAATAGCCATTCCTTGACAGATAAAGCTTGGCGTCAGTGAAAATCCGCCATTTTATCGATGTGCGCCGAGTTAATGACCGCGCCAATGACGCAAGTACAGACGAGACGTTGAACCAGGGACTACCAGGATCAACTTCAACGAGTGCTCAGAACGGGTCTTGAGCTCGGGATTTTAAAGCAATCTCGGGCCGCACTGCCTCGTTCCTGTTTTCTTGTGAGCATTTCCACCAATAACACCAGCATTTCCTTGCACATCTGTAGGAATTTTGTACGACACATCCTACGCCAGGTGCCGACGAAACTCTAAATTTACTGATGTAGTGAATAAGGAAGTCCTAGTTGATGAGATCCGTGGATTGGCGTACGGGTTGTACAACAAGTTATCCCCACAGCTCACAAACGTCAGGTTAACTGACATCGCCGGGTTAGCCAGAGATGCCGGTCAACAATTCTTCTCGTACTTTGGTGGGTAGAAACTTCCAATGTTAAGATTCGATTAACTTTAAGGCTTCTGATGCGTGTATATGTTGCCGGTAAAATCCGTTTTCACGTTAAATCCGTTTTTACCCAGTAGGTTAAATTGGTGATCTTCATCATTTTACCTAAGTTGAATACGCACTCGGATGAATTTCAGGAAGAAAGGTTTTTTTGGGCCTAGAGAAAAAAATTAGCTTAGACTGAGTCTAGCCTAAAATTAAAAATTAAGCCTAGAGAAAATTAGAGCGAGTTTCAATCGAGTGTCATAAAACCAAAACCAAAGTAATTACTTTGCCAATCAAAAAGGACGGAGATAATCCAGTAAACCAATCAAAGAAGAAAGAACACGTAGCCAACACAAAGCGCGGGAAAATGTGCACGCGCGAGCCACGATTGGTTTGGGTTTCATTTCTGACTGGTTGAAAAAGTGGCACGAGAACTTTGCACCAATCACTGAGTGAAGTATGCAAAACCAAAGCAATTCGCTAATTACTTTCGACAATCAATTGAAAATCGCCCTATACAAAACTAATTAATGAAAAGAAATGTGCTGGGATGAGCATGTTCGTCGTTGTGGTGTAATGCTGAAGACAGGATTAAAGATCTGGAGGGTCCGAGTTCGAGTATTGGGAAGTGCATAGTACATTTCTTTGATCCCCAACTATGTTGAAATGTTGATAAATATATGAATACAGAAATCGATAAGATGATAAAAATCATTAAGAGGACGTGTTTGAGATGCGTAAGACAGCGCTTGAGGGAAAAAAATAGGTGTTTTCAGTCTGGGTTGAACCTAGGTAAAATGAGGCACACCAATTTGACCTAGACAAAAACGGATTCAACCTGAGAACAGATTTGTCCGACAACATATATGCAGTAATATGCAAGCGGGAATTTGAGAAACATAGGAAGCTTCTTAAGCCTAGAATGGCGGTATCCGTTAATTCATTTCTTTGCTTTTGTTTTCCTTTGCGATGTTCCCCATCTCAGTGGATAATCAGTTGTTTCTCTAACTTAAACTCAGTGCACGAATAAGCGCACCCTCATGGTTCCTCTGTAGTTGTTCGCCTGTGAAGATGGTCTAAAGTTGATCTTCTTTATTTTCTAGAGGGTATTTCAGGAAATACAACGTGCAGTACTGATGAAGATAAAGGAGGTTAGAAATTATATAAGTCGTAACAGTTCAATTTCGGGCATCATTTGGTATATGAAATGATAATACGTTCATCACAGGGCAACCCGAGATTGGAAATTGGTTGTGACTAGAGTATACGTAAGGGCGGGACACTTGATGACAAATACGTAACATCGCGCTACACTGGCGAGGTGAAGATGCGAAAGTGAAAGATAGACTGTCACTCACGAAGATCGTTGATACTGAACCAACCATTTTGGAACTAGTGCTTATAGGCTTAATTATACTAAACACGTTAACACGACAAAAGTTATACTTAGGGCGCATGGAACAACCGCATTTCGTCTCCTTGCCTTGCCCTAAAGTTGTTTGTCATAAAGTGTTCCACACTTTAAACACACACAACTTACAAGAAGTCAGGGAATAGAGAAAACAACCGGAAAAAGCAGATAGTCGCATTTAAAAGATTCGTCACTGGAATATCAAAGAACAATTCTTTTGAAGTGAATATTAAATTTACCGTAATTTGTTCTCGGTAAAGGTATGCAAAACGTCGATGTGGAGGCAAGCCTAGTTTTATAATTGTGCCTTGAGGATACATTGCAACTCTTTTTATTACATCTCTCAGATATTACGCTACCCTGTGTACCAGGAATTATTTTTTTTCCTGAGGGTCCGAGACAACGCTACGCGAGTAGATGACAACTAAACTGATTAGTGTAAAGTGCTAAGTTTCCACCCCATATGAACCATGTGAGCGTTAGCCCTACTGATGGAAATGGGCCCACACAAGGACAGAGAAAAACTCTGACCAGGGTGGGAATTGAACCCACGACCTTCGGGTTAGATCACCGCTGCTCTGCCGACTGAGCTACAAGGTCAGACGGGAGCAGGCCGTCTGACCTTAGCAGAACTTAGCACTTCACATTACACGGCCTTCCCACGGCCTGCTCCCGTCTGACCTTGTAGCTCAGTGGGCAGAGCAGCGGTGATCTAACCCGAAGGTCGTGGGCTCAATTCTCACCCTGGTCAGAGTTTTTCTCTGTCCTTTTGTGGGCCCATTTCCATCAGTAGGGCTAACGCTCACATGGTTCATATGGGGTGGAAACTTAGCACTTCACATTACACTCTAATCGGTTAAGTCTGTTCATATATAAGTGCTACACGGCCAACGTTTGCAAAAACGTAATCCTTCCTTGTAGATGACAACTACGCACGCTATGATTGGTTAATTAAGTAGGCCATCAGTTCTATGGTACGACCAGTCAGACGGCACGCTAAATTTGAAATTTTCATGCAAGATTTTCTAGCAAGTCTTTCATTTTGTTTATGTGAAATAGGCCCGTGAAACTGTTTGATTAGAGACCTTAAGCACCACAACGGGAGGCACGACGACGGCATACCGGAAGTTTATTTTCCGTTCCGGTCATGCGCAGAACCTGAAAAGCTGATTGCAATCAGCCGGAAATCAGCCGTCGTTGGCGTCGTTGTCGTTGGCGACGCCACATTCACTGTTTTGGCGTAATGAGTGCAACGTGGTGATTCCATTGCAAAGTTTTTGGTCCTTTTCTTTGATTTACCGTATTTTTCTTTCGACACATAAAGAAATACTTTTCTGGTGTTAACTGCTAAAGTTACTTGAGGAGAAATTCCACGATAAACATCGCCCATCGGCAAATTCACAGACAACCTCAAGCTCGAAGAAATCCATTCGGTAAGATCTATTACATGTAAATCTTCTGTGCTCTAGTTATCACTGATCCAGTTTAATATGCTCGCCATTTCTTTTTATATTGATATCTCTGTCTACATCTAAGCTATTTATACATATTTACATTTCTGAGGTAATGAGAAGGTAAAATTATCTTTGTGTGAAATAATTTTCAGTGCCGCTATAAACAGTGAAACTGGGACAACTTACCTTTTACTCCAAGGCGAACTAAATGTACCTTATTGTTTACATTTAATATCGTTTAAACCTTATAGCCACCAAAAATCGAAGAAGAAGTGTTGTCCTTTTTGAAAACTGGCGGGAAGTTGCCGTCGCAGTGTTGGAACGCGACGTCGGTCTCGCCCCAGCCTTTACGCGGATGTGCTGTCGCCGTCGCCACCTCTCGTCCTGGTGCTTAAAGGTCTCTAATCTTGCAAGCACCTACTTCAAAAAGCCAATAAGATTTTTTTCGGGTTTTGACGTATGCCAATCATTTGTTGGTTATCGCAGTTGAACGTTCCGCTTGACTGCAATTAGTTTCCTTAAATTTCACGCTCGCCTGATTACCTCCGAGATACCACAAATGTCTTACTTACCTCGTTTTCTCGGTCTGTACAGTGATTTACAGAACCAAGTTTTCTCCCGTTGATTTACGGCCCGCTCGGTCCATAACTTACAATACGGACCTAGAACATTGTTACTTAGGAAGAGGTGTATAATTCCTCTGTTTCAGATTGCGAAATTCCAGCTAATATTGTCTTCGTCATGGATGAGTCCGGAAGCATAGGAACTCCTGACTATGTGAAGGAGAAGAACTTTGTCAGGTGGCTCACTCTCGTTTAATAAGACAAGTAGTCCTAGGAGGAATGTTGATTAAATGCAAAGACACGCGTTGAGATATCAATGTTTTGTTCATTGAATTCACCTTTAGCGGGACACAACTTGAAACTCCCAGACGGCCATTTTGGTCCCCAGACTCCGCTTTTCAGTTTGGCCAGCGCTGAGAACACGGACTCTGGCCACAGCGAAAGCAATCTCGTACCCAGAGTCCTCGGGCTTTTGGTCAGCGGGTGAGCGCCCGGAGAGACTCTGGGATAATGGACTCCTTTTTCCCAGAAAACGTGAGTTCCGGTCTTATTTAGCATGCTTGAGTTTAAACGGAAACAGAAAAGAGAAACAATAAAAAGAAATACCGGATTGAAAGTGTTCGAGAAACAAAAATAAAAGAAACTGTATGTAGAAATGATCTGATTGGCTTGCTGTAAGAGCGAGCGAAGATGAAACTTCGGCTTATCTTTCATATACCGGACCCTGAATAATTAACGTCCATAAAACAAAAGAACAAAGCTAACATAACAATACCTAATCAACAGGCCTAA
>BLFP01005035.1:1074378-1076878 GCA_014634505.1 Montipora efflorescens
GTACTTTTGCAACAGCAACAGTAATCAGTATTTAGCAGCGCGGGAAAATCCCCTAGCTGTATTAGACATAATTCAAACCCCGTCGTTTTATTATTTTTGTGATTTATATATTTCTGAGGTAGAAAAAACAAACAGCACTGAAACTAGTTTTAGATTTTGAATCTCCCTCCAACCTCGGACTGCCATTGTTATGCAAGCGACCAATCAAAAAAAAAAAGTTCAAACCATTATCCCAGAGTCTCTCCGGCGCTCACCCGCTGACCAAAAAGCCCGAGGACTCTGAGTACGAGATTGCAGCCAAAGCAGGAAGTCCGCGAATCCTGGGCTTCCGGCTCTTCTACGCATTCACAGAAATTTGAAACAATAACGGTCGTCAACGGTTACAACATCATACCATTACCGCGACTGCGCGTATTATTGGCTGTGGCCAGAGTCCGTGTTCTTAGCGCTGCCCAAAAGAAAAGCGGGCTCTGGAGACGAGAAATGCCAACGGCTTGATAATTAAATTGGTACAGCAATTGCAGCGCAATCGCGCGGTCATGGGTTTAAATCTCGTTCAAATCTGGATTTTTTCAAACTTTCTTGCAATTGCTAAGTTGCTTTGATAAATTAGAAATGCGATGATCTTTCATACTATCACTTCATGTTTTGTTCATTGTATCATATTATATAATTCTCTTCAGTCAGATAATCGAAAGTTTCGACATTTCACCACGCCAAGCACGAGTGGCTATTGTCGAATATTCAACCAGTGCTTCCTTGTCTGTGGGCCTCAACAATTACGGCTCCAAAACCCGGTTGATGTGTGCAGTCAAGAATCTTCAGTACTCAGGTAGTAAGCTGTTCGATTAAAGAGATACATGTAGATGAACTAGTTTGTTACTATGAAAGTGTATTAAAACCCACTTTTCATTGGCTGAAAAACCGTGAAAAGAATTCAGTCTCATTCCCAGAGCTTTCTCGCCGAGGAGAGGACAGGCCCTCCCCTCGGCGAAAATGCCCAGGGAACGAGGCTGGAAAATCCGGCGCCAAATTCAACACATGACAAATGGTATTTAACAATTATTCCACGCGCGCGAGTTGGATATGAGATGATAGATAGCCAAGGATGCGCGTAGCGCCGAGTTGGCTACATTTAATCATCTCATATTCAACAAGCGCGAGCGGAATAACTGTTTTATTAAAAACGTCCACAAATTATGGATAAATCTTCCCTATTTTCTTGTCCGTAAAGAAAAACTGATGGGTACAGTTACTGACATTTGTATAGCATGGTATAATAGCTCTTAGTATATTACTCAACCCCGTGTTATTGCATTTCTGGCTTTTTGATTGGCTCGCCAAATCCCGGTTATCAGCGAATAACCCAAGTTTTGGAAAGCAGTGCGCCAAGTGTCAGTGTGTCAAAAAAAATTCGGCGCGAAGTTTAAGTTTTGTTCCGACAAAATGGCTGAAAACAACAGGTTTGGAGAAGTGTCTCCCTCGGAAATACAACAACTTTCCGACAATGCCGTCCCTGAAACTACACTAAAGAAAGCCACAAGGTTCGGCATAAACATATTCAATGGTACGAAACTATGAAGTTCAAAAGCTCGTCATTCTCGCTGTCGGTAATTTTGCGAATTGATAACGTGTAACAAAACACAAATGTTTACTTAAATGTTTCAGTTTAATCGTGAAGCATAAACGAAAACAGTTATTCCATTCGTGCTTGAAGTGTATAGCCAACACGGCGCCACGCTCCTCTTGGCTATTTATCACCTCATATCCAATGCGCACTCATGGAATAATTGTTAGATATACCATGATGGCTAAGCCAATCAAAACTCTAGAATTGAGTCATCCAATGATCCGGGTTTTATTTTACTTTTGTTATTCTAGATGGTTGGACGCACACAGCAGAGGCACTAGAGGTCACACACTACCATGTGTTGAGACCGGCGCTAAATAATCCAGTTGGCGATACGGAGACTGTACAAGTAATACTTTATTTTTGAAACTAAACTTTACGTGCTTAACTAAATTGGAAGACATTTTAAAAAGCTCACGAATACAGGGTTTCAATGTCACTTCTTCCTTTCTCCGTTCCTTCCTGTATTCCTTCTTTTATTCATTCGTTCATTTATCATTAATTCATTTACGAATTTCGTTCGTTCATTCATTCATTTAGGTTGTAACTATCATATTTTATAACATTTTTTCCAGTATTACGCCAACATCTATATACTGCATTTATAAATATATGTACATAGAAGCAACCCAATGTAAGCTCACATTGTAGAAGAATTAGAAGGCCGGTTTAGCCAGCCGAAATATCAGTAATACATCACTAAATAATCAAATGTACGTTGTATCGGTTTCTGCCCAAAATATTCATCCATTCACTCATTCATTTGTTCCTTCATTATTTCACTCATTTATTCCTTTTATTTATCCATATCTATCAGTCATTCAAAGGCTTTTTTTTAGATTGTTATTGTGCTCACGGATGGAAAATCAA
>BLFP01005035.1:1081878-1090068 GCA_014634505.1 Montipora efflorescens
TCCGTACAGGTCCTTACTTCATTATGCATGCAGAATGAATTAATTATTCATTCGCGCTATTGTTTTGTAGAACAATACGTATACCCAAGAGAACCGAATATATACTTGGGTAATTTGTACTTGCGGGATGAATAAAAACGGATCTCATTTTTTCTCTCCTTCCCTCTCTCTCTTCTTTCCCTTCATCGCCCACACCGTTACTCGTTTTTGTCTCAGCTTTCCTTTTTCTATCCCTTCGTCTTGTTCTTATTTCCAGACCCCGCTCGGCTTTTTCTGCCATTTTATCCCATGATATGTCACTCGCAGCTTGCCTTGAACTCCGACCCACTGTAAACCTCTGGATTACTTGTCCCTGTTCTTTACCACTGAGCTAACGTGTCAAGTTGCTAATTGACACCTTGAAAATGATATTTATTTTGAATTCTGGCTGACTATTTACATAACAATGATACGTAATTATATACAAGTGCCGCGCCGAGCACTTATGCACTAGTCATTTGTTTCCCCCACCCCTTGACCCCCGGGGATGGGTAGGGAAATTACATTTGAATGGTTGTAAAGTAGGTGTATTTCCACTGGGGACTAGAGCAGACAAACACACGTAATTCCCCCACCCCTCTGTTCCTAAAAGATTCTGAGTCATCAAGGAAATGTTAGGGAGATTACCACAATATACAGTTCTTGCCATTTGTGTGTGCCACATGAACTATATAAGGAACGAAACAAAAAAAAAAAAGGATAGAAACAAGACAGGAATAAGCGACCAATAAAGAAAAAGTTTAGACATGATTGCTGTTCTTTTATTTTTTACTGCTGTAGTTTGCACTCTGGGCAAAACCAGACTTCTGGGGGTGTCCTTCCGATTTCAAGCGAGGTCAAGCATGGCAGAAATTCAATAATACCTGTTATTTGTCACGGTTATTTTGATGTAAATGAGTTCCAAACACCAATAAAACAATAGGCAAATGATTGAATACATGATTGATGACATAAAAATAGTGCTAAAATGCGATAAATTAAAACCACAAAGCGAAGTCTTACCTTTTTCACTTCTCCCGCCGCCATATTGATTTTGCACGTGTGAAAATACTCATTACCATTGCTCTTCGTTTCTTTTCAGTCCCAGTCCTCCTAGGTAAGAATTTCCCGATATTTCCCCCTGTATGTCCCCAGAGGGGTAGGGCAGAGGAACGAAAATCTTGTAATTTCCCTACCCCCTAGAGGCGTAATTGTGGCGTAATCTCGCGTAATTGCCCTAGTAATTTCCCCATATGTCCCCACAATCCCCGGGGGTCGGGGGGTGGGGGAAACAAATGACTAGTGCATTACACTTATAGGTTACCGTTAAGAGATCCCTGTTTTACTACTCTTGAAACAACCTATCCCTTTAATAATGCTAACCGTAACCCTAATTACGACTAAAGGCACTGTTTAGGCTTAAGGTTAGTCCCTGTGATAGTTTTAGGTTTTCCAGTATTGCTGTGAAATGTGACCTGCTTTTCCTTCATGCCGCGTGCGTGCGGCACACTTATAAGTTCACTGTGTGGAAGAGTATACCACGCTTAAAGTCTGATTGGTGCATCTTTCATGGGAAACTTTCATGCACGAGTTCATTGCAATTAAAATCGTTTCATATTTCCCTTCTTTTGAAGCAAACTTGTGTCTTCGTAATAATCAAGATGGCTACCGAAGTAAAAGGGTCACAGCAATGGAAGATTTGATCATTTGGAAATTGTCCCTTCTTTATAGCCTTTCCAGAGTTGTGCATAGAGTGGTGCAAAGAAAACAATTTACTTTCGTCTTCCGTGTCCAAAACCTGTGTTAAAACGCAGTCAGTTGGCAAAGACAAAGTGCCGCATCGGGAGATGGATCTGTTTCGCGATGCTCAAGAAAAAACTGCAATGGATAGCCTTCAATCCGCCAGAACACATATAAATTTTCTGACCGTAAACTTTCCTTGAAAAAATATTAGCCCTAGCGACCTGTGGCCGGAAAGTTTACAACTGCCTACAAGGCAAGGACTAACATCATCTCACCGCAGTTAACCATCGCCTAAACTTCGTCGACCCAGACAAACGAGCCCACAGCAGGGCATTGAAAAGACATGATGGGGAGTGAAACGAAGTATGCCTCGTAAGGGAACATCCATGGATCTCTACCAAAGCTATTTACTTGGAAGTATCATTGAGCATATTGCCGATCTCTACAAAGAGCGATAAATCGCAAAATCCCTCTAAATGCACCGTTCGTGATCCGAAATACAGGAAAGGAAGAAAATATACACTTTGCAGTGTCTCGGCGAATTTTTAAGCAGACAGGAAGAACAATTTCACGATAAAAAGAGCAGGTAGCCATTAAATTTCTTATGACAGTACTTTTATTTGGTTTGTTTGTTATGTTTGCGAATCTGAACCCTATTACAACGATTGTTTGAAACTCCACTTCTTGCGCTTATTCTAAAACTGAAAAATGGGTAAAATTGCAGGAAAAGTGCCGAAATTGCAAGAAAAACTGTTCGATTTTCCGTATTTCAGACAGAAGTTCGACCGACTTTTTTTAAGTCCATATAGAGACTTAGAAAAAAAACCTCTAAAAAGAAAAAACAAAGCGCCACAGTCCCAAAGGACGTCTACTGCAGGCGCGTAGCGTGGTCATTTTTTCAAGTACGCACAAGTACATATGATCTACAAACCTAAGTAAACTGAGCGAAAAATACTGCGTTCTTTAGTTCTTGTCGAAATAGTTGTTTGAATACAAGCAAAGAACAAAGCGTCTTGCCCTTATTTTGAGCAAACTTGGTGCAAACAAAACATTGCTTTGGTTGTGCTAGCGTGACTGGAATTGTCAAGAACGTTCTCGGAACGTCGCTCCTTTGTCACGAACGTTCTTGGAACGTTGCTCCTTTGCAACCTCGCCTTTTTGTTGCACGCTGGCCAAACAACACTGCATTGTTAGTGCAAAAAAAAGGTACAATACAAAACTAAGTTAGAACATGCTATAGCTTTTGTTTTAGTTTTCAGAATTTAATCAAAGTGGTGCTTTCATCACGAAATCTTGGTTGCGTACAAGTAAAACGTTAAGAATAGAAACAATTGCTAAAAATTTCAAAATTTTCTGGTCACTTCAAGTACGCACGTGCGTATACAGCTGTTTCGAGAAAGGTTGTCCAAAAGAAGCATAAAAGCCTACGCGACAATGCCGAAAGGCATTATGGTAAGCTGTCAGTTTGAAACGGCAATGCTATCGAAAACGTCACCTAGAAATACGTGCTCATCTTTTGTTACTGACATTGAGATGCGAGAGAGTTTCAAAATTCATTCAAATGACCCAGGCCATGAATTAGTAACAAAGGGTTAGAATTCACAGAGAAAGCAAGATTCTGACGACTTTAATCTTACTTATTTTATGTGAGGTTTCGAAGAGAAAGTTTAAAAAATGTACCAAAAATCGTGGTGCACGTGCAGAACCATCGTTTTTGCTGATGAACCCTTTTGTTTTTGGTAGCTTGATGGCGGGAGAGAGCTTCAACATAAGGCTGTGCGTACTGCCACTTCATTAACGCTATATCCTAAGATCTCTTTGACCCAAATAGCTCGCCATCATAGGTCTTCACTGGACGGTCGTGGCATCTTCGATTCTGGGCGTTCACTGCATATTGAATACTGTCCCATACCACCTTTCGGCATTGTCGCGAACGCTCTTACGCTTCTTTTAGACAACCTTTCTCGAAACAGCTGTATGCGTATAGGACGCTGCGCGCCTGTATTGTTATCGTTTATTGTTTTGTTTTTTCAAAGGAGTGTATGCATAATGAAGTAGGGACCTGTGCCGAAATCTTGCCGTTTAGCCTTCCATCGCAGGCTATTGTTTGGCTACACACGTCTCAAAAATTCTTGCGCAATCGTCAGTTTAACATTTGTTTCATCGCACTATGCCGCACAGACGGCAACAATTCACAAAAACACTTTTAGGCTGATCCCTGCAAAACTTTTTTATTTAACAGCGAGGCAATACACAAATCCTTTGCATTTAGGTTAAAAGCGTCAAGATAAATTTCCCGCGCAAAACAACAAGTTGCAATCTGCGCGGCCGATAGCAATGCTTACAGCAAAATTAATTTGCGGCGGAACACAAAAACACGACTAGTTACAGTACCTTCCCTTGCAATAGTCTAGTCGGCTCTTCGAGGGTGTTTTGACCAGGCATTTTGATTTTACAAATGTACAGATAATTGCCCCCACGTAACAAAATCTTCTAGGTAGAATTGGTTGAATTTTGCATCTTGCGGGTCCCTTTGCGACCCAAATTTTCGCCGCATGGTACGTCTGTTTCGCGAGCCAGACAAGGAGAGCGATAGAAAAAAAATGGGGATCGTTGATGTAGTATTTATCACTTGATATAAGGAATCACGATCTGACTTCATTGTGTGAGGTTCTCTGATTGGGCGGAAAAAAGATGCGGAAATTTCCGCCCAATCAGAAAATCAGAATTTAATTCGCTCTGGAACTCGTCCGTTAAAGGTATGTTCCCAGGGGCTCTTCTCGTCCTACTTGAAAACTTTACGCCAGTCCCGATTCTCGTCTCGTCTCGACTGACTGCCCCTGGGTCTCCGAGGATGATGAGGCTCTGGTTGGCACATTAATGACAATAGGTGAAGTCAACGATATCTTCACTATACCAAATAACGAGATTTACGCTTGTTTATCCCAAGAGGTTCTGTATCGTCCACGGTTTTTGCAAAGGTTTCAAACCTCAACTTTACTAATGTGTATTTATTTTAAGATTATAAGATGCTGTTACTGCTATTATTATTGTATTATTATTTTGAAAAACAGTAGCTATGGGGAAAACCCAGGGAAAACGGAATGTTTAACCATGGTAGGAAAACCCTGAACGGGTAACCGGAAACTATTGCGAGTCGGGAATTGAGATATGTTTCATTCATAACAGCGAGGTTCCTGTTAAAATCAGTGCATGCATGTCAAAAATATGTCAGAGATATGACATGAGTGGTTTCGATTGCGCAAGAAAGCCAGACTAACCACAAAATTGTAATAAAAGGCTTCTGTAATAGTAACAATCGATCGAGCGAAGAGGGAAGCCAGAGCGAAGCTATGTAACTGGGGGCGCGGGGCGCGAAGAAGAAAACAAAGCGTGAAATTTCCAGACTGTTTGGTCTCCTTTCGACCAAAAAAAATGGCTAACAATTCCAAGTGGAAGGTCCCGGGTGGAAGGTTAAGACTACCTTTTCAGAATTTTCAGAAAATAAGGAAAATATCCTGTCAGCATATTTCCTAAGGTTTTTGTTGAGTTCTTTCGAGCCCAGGGGCCCGTTTCTCAAAAGTTTCCTTAACGTTTCGGGGCCTAAAAGCTTTAAAAAGCTGATCTTTTAGCATGTTTTCCAGATGGCTAAATAGCAAAATGATCACTTTTGAACGGGCCCAGGCTCTCTCTCGTTCTTTGCGAACTTCGTCACAGATAAATTTGTATGATGAAGTCATTTTCGATATCCCATAATACCAATTACCCAGAACATGTAAGAGCAGATGACGCACTTGAATCGCAAACAGAGAAGTGTTCGAGGTTTTCGATAGAGAGTTCTTGGTCGACTATGACAACGAAATATAATGACCCTCGTTCCAAAAGGAGTTCCCGCTCGTTAGGTAAAGGTTCCAGGACAAATTATGATTTGAGAAAGAAAGCCAAAGTCTCGTTGACGGTCACTCATGAGTATACGCATGATTCAACGCCTGAGGTACAGTGAAACGACGAAAGTTCTTCTTTTGATTTGTTTTAAGTTGGTTTTGGATGGTAACCGGTCGTTTCGATCGAAGGTCGTTTCGATCGAAGTTCGTTTCGATCGAAACCAAAAGTCAGTTCGATCGAAGGCAAGAGTCAGTTCGATCTAAGAGTAAATGTTTATAAAAACTACCGTTTTGCAAGCGTATAGATAATAAAAGTTCTTGTGTTGTGTAATGTTTGCGCGAAGTAATATGCGCGGCGCGGAAACGCGGTGTTCAATTGATTTTTCTTTTGTTGCCGGCGTTTCTTTTTCGGCGTTCCTGATCGGCAATGCTCAATTAGCTATTCGCTATAACGTGCGTACACTGAAACACGGGGTTTAGATTTTATTACCATGATGAAACGAACAAGTATTGTCACTTTCAATGAGAACCGAGCGAAAAGAGATAAAACGCTGTTGAAAACACTTGCGTTTGGAACAGAATCCGTGGAAACAGACGGCTGGCGGTCATGTTCCTTGAAGACCAAGGTTCAAGAATGTGTTTTCCACAACTCCGAAGTTAACTGTATCAAGAAATATTTTTAAACAGATTTGATAAATAGTAAGTTCAATACACTTAAGCAATAGTTACAGTCTTCGATCGAACTGACGTCTTCGATTGAATCGACCTTCGATCGAAACAACTTCCGATCGAACTGACTTGCATTCGTTTTGGATGTATGTACTTGTTAAAAATACATTCACAGATGAATGCGCGTGTTACACATGTGATATTTATGTAAGAATCTTCGTTCTTTAAGCCCTAATGCCAAAGAAAGCGTGTTGCCCGAATTACTCGATAAATTTCCTCATTTTAAATTAATACAACTTCTATTTTCTCATAATTATTTTTAACCATGAAACACTGTTTTCAGCAAATCTTTACAGCCGAGTTCATGTATTCTTACCATCTGTCTTTAAACCAACTTTGAACAAAATATACCCTTATGAAGCTCAATTATGGCAAGTCAATTGGATACTGAACAAGGCAAGCGGTGAAATCTTAAAAGCGACGAGTAATGGACTTCAACAACAATCTGTCGCCCGTCGAGCCGTAATCAAAGTGAGCTGTAGTCCTAATATTGTACAAGTGTGGTGTTTTGTACAACACTGAAATCAAATGGAAAATTCTCTAGTAACTTGTGGGTTTAACAAAGACAGAGAAGGAATTGAAAAACTTGGACCTATGGGTCGTTTAGGCTACTGTCTGTTCGTCAACGTATAATGTCGGTTCGCCTACGATTCATATGTAAGCTTTAAAACTGAATTGTTTAAAAGTCCTTGTTGAACCTCACAGAAAAAACTGTGACGGCTAGCTAAGGCGTTATTTCTGTAAACTTGTGTCTTGAGCGGGGTCCTTGAGCGGCCTATACCAAAGAAAGTGAGACTTTTCATTAACATATCAATAAAGGATAAGGTACGTAAGAAATTAGCTCGTTCCCACTCTACTGGGTGGTTCAACTTAATGATTACTAGTATGATTATTAGTCTCAAAAAGTCGCTTGCAGTAATTAAATTGCATTTGTGAAGTCGTTCTATATGTAAGCAATAAATAAGTTTGTACGTAAAAGTGACTGATTAACGAATTTACTCTAAAATGGGACTAGGACTACAATTATAGATTTGCAGCGTATGTCACTTAGAATTAAAAGAAAAGCGGAGAAAAGACCATAGAGAAATTTTGTTTCAAAAATTAGAAAAAGTTGACCAAACGATGTCGCACTAGGTTCAATGGCTTAAGAGAAAATGCAGTTAACCTCTACACTACCGAAACATGGACTTCAATTTGGCAATTTTAAAGCTAATCCTAATCAGGCCCAGGAGTTGCCTTTTCCTTCGCTGTTGACTGGAGTGCTTTGAAGAAGAAAGCAAATCCATAAGTTCCTTCGGCCATTTTCTTCGGAACAAAGAGATCGTGAAGCCTGGGGCGAGTTCGCAAACCCACGGGAGAATGATCCAAACAAAATGGCAGAGGGAAGGAAAGAAAATACAAATAAAACTTACTTATTATCAATCTTTTTCGAAGCATTCCGCTCCACAGCAAAGGAAGGGGCAATGTGAGACTAATAGACTTTGCGCCCGAACCTGAGCCTTAGTCTGTTAAATTTGCGGAGTGTAGCGGTTGAGATTTCGCCGACACGAGTGGCACGAATGGTCTATCCACATGACCGGTTAGTCAAATCTTTCATTTTTATTTATTACGTGGATTGCCGAAGGCATCCACGTCTTAAAACCGGGCTGGAATCTTTTTTTTGTTGGTAGTCACAAATGTGCATACCCCACGGATATTGAATTAATCTCCGATCGGGTGGACTGATTTATATTCCCTACGGTATTTCCAAACTTCCCTGCCCCGAGGAGAACTCCTGTACTTCCCAAGCCATTACGATTTTTCTCTGCTCGCGCGT
>BLFP01005035.1:1149786-1157286 GCA_014634505.1 Montipora efflorescens
TTTATTTGAGAGCACGACTACGAACTGTTTCCCCCGGAAAGTGAAACGTTTATCGGCCAATCCCAATCCCGGTCATGACGTCACAGCATGATGTCCAAACCTCGTCGTCAATTACAACAACAGTTGATTTAGAATACACCTCGTTAATTTTTTTCCACCAACCTTCATGATCCAATTGACCTTGATTGTAGCATTCGCATGCAATCACAATTTTGAAACCGAAATGATGAGTGATTGTTCATTATTAACTTCTTACTAACCGAGCATGCACGAGGGCCGCACTGGGGAATATTGGCCCTCGGTCGTTTTTGTACTGCCACGACCTATTCCCTAGTACGGCTCGAGCTATAGCTCGGTTAATAAGTAGCTTATTATATGGCTTTTTAATTACCTTTTGCTTTGTTTTTGCAAGCCCGTAGTCGACCCGTGGGCATTACGGGAGAATAATGCCCTTCAGTTCAGTCACAATTAGTCAATCAGAGCGCGCGTTATATCGGCTACAAACACAAGCCATATAATAATATATATTATTATATGGCTCTGTCTCACGAGGACTGGGAACTACAAAATTCACGAATTTGATTGGCTAAAATCGATATTGACCGCGGTCTAGATTTTCCTATTTAGACCGGCATCCAGACCGGTAATGTTTTGCGGTGAAAAGATGCAAACTAAAATGCAAAGATATTGAGTATTTTCTTCTACCAATATTCATTTATGAAAGTGCCAAACAGCATGATGACAAAAGAGAGGATGATGAGCAAACTTTGCCAGACTTAAGCTCAGCTCATCGTCACTCATCGCCGTTTGCAAGCAAAATGTCAGTTAGTACAAACCAGTTACATTAAACGCGTTAAATTGTTCTTGTTTGCCATATAATAAACATCTTATTAACCGAGCCTAGTCAGTCTGTATGAGAGAATCTTGACCTCGGTCGCTTGTACAGACCTCACTGCGTTCGGTCTGTACTCACGACCTCGGTCAAGATTCTCCAATACAGACCTCCTGCTCGGTTAATAAGAGCTAAATAAGAATAAAAAAAATTAAGTCAAGTGATACTAACACAGGGATTCAGCGTGATCCATCAAAATGCAAAGATGCAAGATTACGTTTGAATTCCGAAAGTGATTGTGTGGCTTTTGCCTCATGGGGAATATTATTCCAGAGCATTGCACCACTATACTTAAAGCTGCGTTTTAAGAAATTTTTCTTTGGCCTTGGAAGTGCTAGGTCAGTCTCCAGATTCCTGAGATTATAAATAATGTTAATTTCACTGAGCTTTACATAGGAGTCTCTCAGGTGGGGAACAGATTGATCTTTGAGGATTTTGCACATAAGTGAAGCCTTCATGTGGAAGTGTCTAGTTTCAAGTGTTTTCCATTTCAAGTTTTTCGACACATCTACAGACCTAATATCATATGAAGAAACCGTAATAACCCTTTCCGCTCGGTTTTGAATCTTTTTGTCGTTTTTCTTTTAATTGTTTACCGGCAAGTATCCCATAAAGGCGAACAGTAATTGAAGTAAGGTAAGAGTATGTGAATAGGTATAAAGTTACAAGGGCACTAAGCGGGGCGAAAGATCTAATTCTGCCTCGTCATCATACGTACTACGAAGTTACGTGAGAAAGGAGTTGCCAACCCGAACAAAGCAGTAAAAGCAGTAAAGCAGTAGCCGCCCAAGTGGTCAGTGCATTTGCCGCCTTCGCTCGTGTCGGTCGAAAAAAAACTATGCAATGTGCAAATCCTCTATTTCAACGTTTTACCGACTTGAATCACCCAGAAACATTGTCCAAGACAGTACCTACGATCGAGGAGCATTATTTCGCAGACTCCAATTCATTTGTCGCGCACGGATGGACGAAACAAGCGAGAACCGTGGAGTTGAGGGCCATACGGGGCCCCCTGAAAAAGGCTTAACCGAAATTTTTGGTGCAATCAGCAACATGAGCTCACTGGCAGGGGCTCACTGCTAGCAAAATCGCTACAACAAGTTGTAAAATTAGTGGAGAGACCTCACCTTCTAGGGGCGTTATTAATTTACCAATTTTCTCCCACACTGCAGCTCCCTTTTTTCTCCCCTCCCCCTTATCAGTGTTGCCAGCAAGACAAAAAAAAAAATGTTGAAAACTTAAACAGTCAACATTGAAACGGGAAGAAGGGAGGGGAAGTGTGAGAGAGAGTTACAGGAAACTCAACATTGGACAACTTCTGTGGAAATCTGCAATTGCCCTGAGCGGGATTTGGACCCACGTTCCCCTGATCAACTAGTCGGGTGTGATGACCACTACACTATCAGGACAACCATGCTGGCAACATGGGTGATTGATCACTTGATCTGTGGCATTTACGTATATACCATCTCATATCCAACGTACTCTCATGGAATAATTGTTATATTTATGGGCATACACAGGCCTGAATGGGTATCCAGGGGTAAACGGTTTTTATGAATATTTGTTATAAAAATACACTATAATAAGGGATACACGAAATACCCATGAAACCTCAAGATGGCGGGCAATTCGTGAACTGCATCGAACTGTAAATTATTAAATTTGACCAATAAATAAATTTTAGGGTTACTCCATTTGGGTGCTCCATAGAGTACGCCAAGGAGTAGGGTGTCGCGTTTTGTCCTCTCCCATCCTGGTGAACAACAGGATTCAGGCCAGTAATCTGACTCCTGTACAAGCAAAGAAAGCAGGAGCATTGACCAGCAATCTGGGGCTACTGAGAAGAGAGGTAAGGATTTGCTATCTAAGGGCTCTGATGCCTTAAGTGATTCACAAAACCCCTTGGAGGAGATCGAGGTATCGGCAGGAATTGCCGACACTTTTAAACTCGATGAGAAGAAAGCGCCTGCTGTAAATGAGCAGGTCGCGAGAATCGTGCGAGGGTTAATGAGAATAAAGCTCTCAAAAGACGTCTTGACTGACACTCAAAACCGCTACAAGAGACGTTAAAACTGTGATTGCTTAGAAACCACCAAAATCAATCACCTTTTCTGGGACAAACTTAAATCAGAGACACGATCAGCTGATATTAAACTACAGCGAATTCAAGGAACCTCATGAAAGGTGTTATTTCTTTGGTTTATGTCATCCAGGAGCTAGTGCAAGCTCGGGATAAAGTTCCAAACGATGCACTTTTCATCTCTCAAATGGTCGAATTAAAATGACTACTGAAGCCCTTGCACTCACTGGCGCGGCTAAATTTGAGCTTAGCATGCAGCGCCGTGAAGAAATTAAACCAGAGCTGAATGAGGACTACAAAAAATTGTGTTCAAGGTCAGTGCCATTTACTGATTCCTTGTTTGGCAACGATTCCAACCTTTCAAAACTGCTCAAAGACCTCTCTGAGGAAGTAAAGTGAGTAGGAAAATTGGTCGTAATTTTAAAGACGATGCTCGAAAAACACGTGGTAACAAGAGCTAGAGAAATATAAAACCTACAGGGTTTGGTTACAAGCACAGTCAAGACCAACACACCCATTCCCCCAAGCCTTTTAACACAAACGTTGAGTTTGTGGCACAATAAACACCCTATACAAGTGGGTGATCCCAGAGTCATTTGATTTGACCATGTGGACTCTGAGACTATAGACTCTAAAGCCACAAAGCTCCTTTGCAAAAGTCTAATTGTGGTATCCAAACACTCACAAGGTGAATTTATTTCACCAATTTTTCTCAGATTAAAAAAGAATGGTGTTGACTACTGCATGATTCTAAACCTAAAGGAGCTTAACCAATTTGTTGTGTACAGACACTTTAAAATAGACTCTTTAAAATCAGTCACAGATTTAATGACTCAGGAATGTTTCATGGTATCAGTGGATATCGAAGGTGACTAATACACAGTACCAGTTGCTAACGAGCAAGTTATATCCGTTTACCTGCTTACCTAATGGGTTTGCCTCTGCCCCCAGAATATACACTAAGATTCTTAAGCCAGTCTTTAAGGTGCTTAGACAAAAAAGCTTATTATTATCATCATAAATTGATGATTGCTATCTTCAAGATTATACCTTTAAAGAGTGTGCTGAGAATGTAACACAAACTGTATCTCTGCTTGAAAACGTGGGGCTTTACATCCCGAGGGAAATATCTATACTGATCCCTTCTCAAATATTGACCTACCTGGGTTTTGTATTGAATTCCACTACCATGACTGTGCAGCTCACTCCTGAGAGAATGACAGAACTAAAGCTGGCTTGTGGCAAGTTATTAAAGGAAGACCAGTGCACAATGCAAGACCTGGCAGAAGTAATAGGCTCTGGTAGCAAGCAGAGGAAACTTCTCTGCCCTTTGTACTCTATCAGAACAATCTAAGATAGACGTACAATGGTGGTTGTGCAAAGTCTCCCCCTCTTATAAGATCCATAATCTCTCATCGCAACCCTGATATCGTCCTCCAAACAGACGCCTCTTCCCAGGGATGGAGAGGTATAAGAGATGAACAATTGACAGGAGGGAGGTAGGCTAATGAGGAAGCATCACACCGCATTAACTATCTGGAGCGTCTTGCCATTTTATTGGCCATTAAATTCTTGTGCGCTTATTCCTCAAATTGCCACATTCAAGTACAATGTGACAACTCGACGGCTGTTTGCTATGTCAATAATGTGGGTGAATCTAAGTCTAAAGAGTGCAATGCCCACACAAAATGCGAAAAACCCAAGCAGACGTAGAATCCAGGCAGTTCAATGATTGCATTGGGTGGATGCTTGATCCTAGTATTTAAAAACAATTACACTTAAATTGGGAACCCCAACCATTGATCTATTTGCGACCAAGTCGAACAAATAGTGTTTGCCTTATGTCTCCTACTAGAGACCAGTTCCAGAAGCCTTATTTATAGATGCACTCTCTGTAGATTAGCGTAAATTTTATTTTTATGCATTTCCCCCATTTAGCCTGATAGAAAGATGCATGGGCAACATTCAAGCCTGCAAAGCAGATGGAATCCTTGTGGTAACCTTTTGGCCCAGTCAGATCTGGTATCCCAAGGTGTTGAGATCTCGTATCCCAAGGTGTTGTGCTGGTACCTCCTGACCCTACTAGGAACTCACAAGCTTCAGCCCCTAAGGGGGGAACTGAATCTGCTTACTTGTCACTTATGCGTATCAAAACTGACGATTTTCTAAACACGCTACCATTATTGTCTTGCAGTCCTGGGGACAAGCTTCACGGCAACAGTATGGCGTCTACATCAAGAAATGGCTCCTTTTCTGTTCTGAAAGGAAGATTGATCCAATTCAATCCTCTTTGGGTGCAGCCGTTGAGTTCCTGGCAATGCTCTTTGAAAAGGGGACATTTTTATAGCAGTATTAACACAGCTTTTTGTGCCCTCTCAGCGATTCTTGTTCCTTATGGAACTTCACGCACTAGTGAGCACCCAGACATCAAGAGGTTCATTAAAGGCATGTTTCAGTGTCGACGCCCTTAACCTCGCTACAATAAAACCTGGGATGTGAACATAGTGCTACAGCATATTGTCTCCATGGATGACTCAAACAACTTACCAATCAAAGACCTTAGCATGAAACTAGCCATACTTGTGGCCCTAACTACAGCACAAAGGGGACAGTCAATACATCTAATGGATACTAAGGGTGTGGTTGCTGAGAAGGAAGCATATACATTTATGCTCAGTACAAACATTAAGCAAAGAAGACCCATAAAATCACCATCTGAACGTATTATTAGATTGAAATCAATTCTACTGATAAGAACCTCTGTGTAATAGATACATGTTCAGTTTACTTAAGAAAGCCACGTCCCACAGGAAGCAAAAGCCATATTGATTAAATTCCAAGAATTACTATATACGCACTCAGTGATCTTGGTGTTTTAAGCAATCTGATTGGTTCGCTATCTCGGAGTAATTGAGCATTATTCACTCCCTACGGGGTGAATAATGCTTGATCCAAACAAAACAAAATGGCCGGCGTAAACTCGCCAGCATTTATGAATCGGAAATATTGAATATACAAGATGATGCTGTGCTACAGAAGACAAAGAAGGCTACAAAATTTGGCCTGAAATTTTCAAAGGTAAGAAAAGAGTTCATACTTTTGCCAACCAGTGTTTGACTTCGTTTTTCCAGATAATTATTGCTGAAAATTAAACAATCTTCACGCCAACAATTTGTTTCACTCGGAGTAATTCTCTCTTGTAGGGCTGGTCGCCCACCAAAACAAATTTCTTAGTGAAATCGAGGAATTAAAAAGATGTTTAAGAAAGTTCCACATGGTTGCAAGGAAACAAGACGGGTCATTTGTACAACAAACTGTTAAACGCTCACCTCAATTAGAGCCACCATTTCATGTGGATCCTTTGCCAACTGCATTTTCAATTTCCATTTCAAATGAACCTCAAAAACTTTGATCCAACGGTGAAAATGTTTTAACAAGCAGACTTTCGATTTAGATTGCTGATTTAAACTGTGTTAAATGACCATTTTGTTGTCTGTGACGAGGATTTTCACTAAGGTTATTTAGATTTGCCATGTTTGAAGCTTCTGTAAACACTTTCGCGCATGCTTTGTGTCGCTTGCACGTTTTCCATGCATGAATAGAGATGCCAATTAAACCGACTTTGTATATTTTTTTTCTGCAATTGTTGTTGAGATCACTTCGTGAATATATACTAAAACAATTATTTTTTTCAATCTCGGTGAAAAGTGGCAGAATATTTACCTCGCCGCTTTGCGGCTCGGTAAATATTCTACCACTATTCACCTCGATTTCAAAGGATAATTGTTAAATATTTATCTTCATTCATGAAGAGCAGCCTGTTTCTTACATATCAGAAGCCTCATAATTAGGCAAGCAGAGACACTATCCGACGTTGGATACAACAACTCATGCAACTTGCTGGGGTCGATGTTACTGTGTATAAACCCCATAGTATTAAATCGGCAGCTTTCTCCAAAGCTAAGGCTAACAAAACATCTCTCTTAGAGATTAAGAAAACAGCGGGGTGGGAGTCGGTTGCCACATTTTCAGCGGTTTTATGACAAGGAAATTTAAGCCAAACAGGCATTCTCCTACACTGTTCTTACAAGTTAAGCCATTATGGCTATGTTATGCACAATAAATACTGTTGTTAGACTCATTCGTGTGCAATCAGTTGCTTTGAAATCTCACGTGACTTCTAGTGCATAAATATGATGACGAGGCAGAATCTAAAATTAAACAAGACTTACCTGTAATACAAAGTTTGATTGGGATTCTGCCGAGTCATCAGTAGCACAAGAAGTCACTCCCTTACCCGAAAATGGTGGCAATCCTCCGACCGGCGATCTCCTTGTGCTACTGCTGATTGGCACACTCATGGTTTTAACTCGGCGTGCTTTCTTACGTGACTGCTTGTGCTACTGATGACTCGACAGAATACCAACCAAACCTTCAACTTATTGTAAGTCTCATTTAATTTTAGATTCTTCTCACAGCTTGTACACCAGCGCACGCCTTTAACAAACATGCTCCATGTGAGTCT
>BLFP01005035.1:1172286-1177286 GCA_014634505.1 Montipora efflorescens
TACATATCCCCGCCAATGTTGTTTTAATATCTTGGTCTTAACTTCCTTATCCTTAGTACTTCTAGTTAGGACGCTTGCCCGGCTTGAGATCCATAGATCCCAGGTTACAAAACCGCTCTCCTGTAAGTCTCGTTACATTTTATCCTGGTAGTCCCTGCCTCAACTTTTGAACTGCACTTGTAAATAACTAAATGGTTTGCCTCCGGCCAGTTGGGATTCTTGACAGTTTTGCTGTTCTGTTCTGTTATTTTGTTGCTTGGATTACATGGGCCCTGAAACTTCCCTATGAGGAGTAGTCAATTAAGTACGTATGTACCTCAAAAGGGGTGAAAGCTAGATAAAGTTTTAAATTGGTGTTAAAATAGCAAGACCCAAAAGCAATTAAATTCTTTCCCGGTACCAGCTGAGATGCTTGAAACAAGGCTACATGCCCCAAGACGAATTCCTAACTAAAGCTGTCATCCTTATTGATGACAGCGCCTATAACCCAGCATTTAAGGTGATTCCTGCGCATGTGGTGTGTCAATATTTATAAATTGGTCAAATGTGTAAGTCGATCATACACGCTGGGACAGTTCTCAAAAAACGTGAGACAAGTTTTGAATAATGACCCATAACTCTTTTCGAATAAGCGCGCGCATTCCGAGAACGTGGAAAATTTTGTTGTTTCGATCTATAATAATCGAAATAGACAGGTTCGATGGTGTTTTACTCTTAAATGAGGACGGTGACCTACATTTATTATTGCATAATTTTGGTGTACAAATTATCCCCCTGCATTAAATTAAAAAATATATATATCGGAAAAAAAAAGATAAAAAGATAAAAACGTACAAAGGGCCCCTTATCTAGGGATGTAAATTACTATCTTGAAAACAATAAACCGAGAAGCGTTTTGAGTCGACAAGGTTTTAAGCTGAGTGATTTTCCATAAGCTATATAAGGCAGTGTTCCATATGCTCTAGACTTTCTAACTATCCGTTTCTTTTCAAGTGTTACTATAAAAACCCTCTCAATTATTACCTTAAGATGTGCCCTGAGCCGATGAAATAACGCGCGTGTTTAGGGCGCGTTCGATTGACTGTATTCTGGAGTTGCATAGAAATATTTCGTTTTTATGAAGATTCACATGAAGGAATAAACGCTCAAAGATATAATGGTATTAGGCTTGCAAACAGACTTCGTTAGGACGGATTATATTTATCAAGAAAACTCATTTAATTAAAAAAAAAATAAAGCCAGTGTACAGTCTGTGCAGAGTAAGAGAAACCCTGGTACAACTCCCAACATAACCCCCTCCCCCTCACTGTTCAAGAGTAGACGATCCCAAATAAAGCCCACCATTCTACTTCCAGCCCCCAGAGAAGTCGAGGTTTAAATTCAAACACAAGGGCTGCATTAAATGTCTTAAAAAATATGGTAGTTATGATACGTGACCAGCCTGCATACCAAATCATGAACGTACTGCAGTAAAACAGGCCAATTCCAGAGAGTGCAGGACTCAAACAAGTGGACGAAATTGTTCAAATCCGAGGCTAAAGAGGCCATACCATCCACTTACAGTTGGGCAACGAAGAGAACACGGCCCACGATTAAACCGGCGATGACGACTCCGACCTAATTACAGTAGTCCTCGACACCATCACAACTTCGCGGTGAAAGTTCAGTTAGCTTAGCGTTAGCCGTTATCCCAATCGTAAATGTAAATGTACATGTAAATATGAAATGAAATATTGATAGGACCCACTGGTAACTCGGAGAAATCCGAGCCCCAGATGGGATTCGAACCCACGACCCTCCGTGATCTAGTCGGATGCTCTAAGAGCTAAGCAACTGAAGACTCTATGACGAGCAACATTTCATTTCATATGTGTATAAGATTTTCACGTTCGCTCGCATGGGTTGGCCGCATCTCAGATATGCTTTAAGATGACTTGCGCGATACAAGGTTGTTTGACTCTGTAGCTGCGTGATGCATTTCGAGTCAAAGACTCACATTTCACCAGCGCTCCCCATAGAGTCTCCAGTAGCTCTGTGCTTAAAGCATCCGACTAGATCACGGAGGGTCGTGAGTTCGAATCCCATCTGGGGCTCGGATTTTTCCGAGTTCCCAGTGGGTTCTACCAACATTTCATTTCATATGTATATATCATTCTTACATTCGTAAATGTAAATGTAGAAGTTTATGTGCGCTTAGTTGACCGCTCCCTAAAAGGGCTTTTCAGGATCGACAGGCTCAACGAGATAGGACCAATTGCATGTGGGTGCGCCCTTGGCCTCCGCCATACAATCCATGTGTGATCTCAGAGCACCGCAAACCCAGCGAGATGTGATTGACTGGGAGTTGACTTTGAGGAGGGAGGAAAACGGAGTACCCGGAGAGAGACCTGAGGAGTGAGGTTGAGATCGACTGAAACTCAGCCTACATACGTCCCAAGTAAAGTAAGTAAAGTCTCTGCTTACGAGCCAGAAGGCTCATCAGGCCGGCGCTTATCTCCGGTTTCTGTAGCATGAAGCGACTAGGAGTATTTATACTCCCCCCTGGATGGGATGCTAGTCCATCGCAGGGTTACCCCCAGCATTACGCCGGTACCCATTTATACACCTGGGTGGAGAGAGGCACCGTGAGAGTAAAGTGTCTTGCCCAAGAACACAACACAATGTCCCCGACCAGGCCCCGAACCCGGACCACTCGATCCGGAGTCGAGCGCACTAACCATGAGGCCACCGCGCCTCCCACACATATGTCCCGAGGCCAGAGTTTAAATTTTGTCACAGAGGTGGGAGTCACGATCGATGACCACTACACAACCCTGATTCCCCGAAAGATCATTAATTACCACCGTCTGAATTTATGATAAACACAATATCTAAATGAGGGTAGATGAAGGTGCAGACACGTGTGTTTTAACTATGAATGATCTGCCGACTTGGCTTTTCTCTTGAAATAAAACCCTGCAATGCTGTCCTAAAGGGCTGCAGAGGAGCCTCCACCAGCAACTTTGACGCTATCGTTCTCAAAGTAACCTTCACAGACAACTGAAGCCCCGGGTCACCCATCTATGATCGGTTGCCAGATTGCACAAGAATTCGGTATCATCACTATACACATCCAGGAGCTCTCAAGTACCCAAACACCACACGAGGAAAAAACATCCCCCCGACTTGCAAGCCTGGTACAGCCTGCATCCATAGGCCTAGAAGAATACGAATATTCTTACTTTACACAAAGCCGATTTGGACAAGATTCTCGCAGAAGACATTATGACAGAGGTAACTGGGCCTACCGATTGGGTCAACACCATTGTTCGCAATATCAGAGAAACATCAAACGGGAAAAAGAAGGCCAGGCTATGCTTGGACCCTAAGAAATTAAATTGGTACATTCGGTGTGAGCATCGCTGCAGCCACAGTATCGACGAGATCCTTCCCCAACATCATGAGATTTTTTTTCTCAGTTTTTAACTTGGTATTTGCACAGCGAACTCGCTCACGCGTCTCGCATGTTATAAGTGCACGTTCAATACGCCCTGCGGGCGTTACAGGTTCAAATGTCTCCTCTTTGGCATAATAGTGCCCCAAGATGTCTCCCATCAACAAATGGATGACATTTATAGTAACATTCCTAACGCTGGTTTTCTTTTCGGTTCCAGAGAGGAAGGCGTTTTTAGACAAGATTTTCTTAGACATGCTGACCACGTGAGCGTCAACTCCGCCATGTCATTAATATCCATATAACAAAGTGTCAAATTTTGCGGTCATACACAAGCAAAGAAAGGCATCCACCCTGCAGTTGACAAGCTTGAATCAATTAGAAAAATATCTGCACCAGCTAACACTAAGGAACTCTTATCCATCCTTGGGCTACTTACCTATCTAGACCGTTTCCATCAAGATTGCTGAGTGCCACCCTCGCAAAGGAAAATGCCCACTTTAAGTAGGAAGAAAACCAGCAGGGCAGAGCTCTATCTATGCCTAATACAAAGTGGATTGGGAGTCCGGCTGCACTAGATTGGTAAAAGCGGTAAGGAGAATTCGGTAGCCATGGCATCAAGATGGTTAACCGACACGGAGTCCAGATACTCAGAGATGCAGTGCCTGGCTCTACATAACTTTGTGTCTTCAAGTGCTAGTGGTAGCATTGCCCTAGAGATAGCTGATCATTTGCCAGTCTTTACTCTTTCGTATGACCCTACGCTAAGTCCCTTCCCCAATAAAATTGAATTTAGAGATTTTAAAAGGTTCGATAACATTGCTTTTCAAAAAGCATTGAGGAATGCTAATTGGACAACAGTATACAAGAGCTATGATGTAAACGAAAGCTTAACTAGATTCCTTCATACTTTCAATAGCATTAGCAATGCACATGCACCGCTTAAATCGTTTAATATAAAAAAATAAGTCCGACAAGCCCTGGATGACGAAAGGATTGAGGAAATCAATCAAAGTTCGTAACGAGCTCTATAAAAAATGGTTGCCAACTCAAAATATTTATTATCATAAGCAATGTAAAATTTATCAAAACAGGATTGTCTCAATTGATACCTACGAACCTTACACTACGATAGTGTACTTAAGGACTCCGCAAAAACAAAAACAAAAAAGTGTGATAATGTTAACCTTATAACCAATAAAAAGCGGCCATCCTGGAACATTGACAATCTGAAAGTTAAGGATAAAGATCTCTAGCATCCATCTTCAATATCAAATGCTATTAACAGGTACTTCTGCAATGTTCCGACTGAACTAGCATCGAAATTGCCTAAAGCGGATCGCCACTACTCAACCTATATGAAGAGGAAAAAATCAACATTTCGCTTCGCTCAAGTAAATGAAACCGAGGTTTTTTTTACTATTAGAAAGTATTGACACAAAAAAATCTTTTAGCTATGATAACGTACATCCGCTCTTATTATCTTCTGCTGCACTTGAAATATTTCGACCGCTGACACATATCATAAATTTGTCACTTAAACATGGCATATTTCCTGAAACTTGAA
>BLFP01005035.1:1182286-1186833 GCA_014634505.1 Montipora efflorescens
TTAGGATATAGCTAATGGAGATGAAGAAGAACATGGAGAAGAAGATTAATTGCAGAAGTGTGAAGTTATCAGATCTCACCTTCAGTTTTCATATCGCAAAATGCAAGAACTGGAATCCCTGGCTTTATTGAAGACATCCAGTATTTGCCGTTGGGTGATCTTCCTTCACTCATCTTAATTTCCTTGCAGGAAGTGGCTGCTAGGTCAGAGATGGAGGCTAGTGGGACTGAAATTGAGAAACTAGTATTATTTCTTTATCTTTGTTTGAGCAGTCTTTTCCATGCAACAAACCTAGCTTGTTAAAGTCCACTTACCTCTGTTTATGTATTTTCTGAAGTAATATCTGTCTGCATCAGGAATAAAATCTTCAGGTCTGGCTTCCTTGGTGCGATCACTGAATTCGCACATATGGAGAGACATCACAAAGTTGAAGCTTTGGCATCGATCATCCTTGAGGCAGACCGAAAGGCAATGAAGGCCAATATTGGCCATCATTGTTTGATAGATGTGTCCTTGCAACATCCATCCCAAGATGGACTCCTCAGATCCAAATGCAGGACATTGTTGCGACTTTGTTTTGTCAACAATTTGACAAATGGCTACACAAATCAAAAACACTGATAGCGTTTTCATTTCCTTTGCGATAACAGCTGTAAACCGTTTTCCAGACAACTGAAAAGAGATTAATAACACATACCTATGAACTAGATCTTTTTTAATCACTAGTAGTTCTAACATATCGATCATGGCATTGACGGTTTCGGTTCGTTTGTAACTATACATGGGTAAGTTTTTATTGCTGTATTTGAAAGTGGCTCGTAATAACTAAAACGATATTTTGTTTCTTGATAATTAATTATTGATTTTTTTCTCAGAACAGAACATCCCTCAATTTGGTGCATGATTCAAGTTCCAGAGAGCACGAGTGGAAGAGTTGTTCCCTCATTAACCGAGGATAAGGCCCGTTTCAAACGTTGAACTTTACATGTGCCGAATCTAATTCAAATGAGCGAAAACAATAGAATTTTCTCATTTGCATTAGATTCGGTACATGTAAAGTTTAAAATCTTTCTTCAATATTACTTGTAAAACGGATCGTAAATATCGGTTAAACTAAATTACGGTAAGCACAAACAACTATCTCTCAAACATTATCATCGCTTTGCCACTCTTATCCCATAGCTGCACGACCAATCAGAGAAGACATCGAATTGTGATACACAACACAAAGCACTAGTCCTAATAAAGACAGGATAAAAACTCTCTTGATTAGTTATCCCAATTGCAAATTTCAGTCAACAATTGATTGTGTCAATACATTTATATTCTAGATCATACACGCACGAGAATTTATTTTTCAAATACATCTTCAGATCTGTAAATCATTATGAATTATTTTTCTTCATCCAGTTCAAAATTCGTGAACGTATTCATATGTATACATAAAAAGACATTAGAATACTCGGAAGGTACATGTCGATTCCATCAAAGAATCTGAAAGGTTTAAAGGTAAAGATAAAGGTACACGTTATTTAACGTCGGAAGTTCCTTTACTCTCTAGAGAGTACTCTCCCAGGATGCCGACGTTGCGCTCATTTTACCTCCCTCTTTCCATCAGTGCTCCGTTTTAAGGGTATTTAAAGCTACCTAGGCTACACTGAATGGAAAGAAGTCGAAACAAGGATGTGAGATCCGGGGATCGAACTCGGGACCTTATGCACCAAGGCCGCGCACTAACCGACTGTGCCACCCTTGCCTCTAGATTTAAGATGTAATCTGGCGACTGGAATGGAATCTGGTTTGAAGTGTGTTGGGATGCTAATACTTACTGTTTCCTTACAAACACACAGGCACTCAAGATGTTTAACTTTCTCTAATTTACAATTTTACAAGGCTCTGGTGACCAATAATGGAAGGAATAATAAGTTAATAATAAAGTACTCTATTATGCCTCGGTCATTTTATGGGTATTTTTTAAGTCCAAAAATATTAGTCTGAAAAACCGGCGATCGGACATTTACAGAACATGCGCAAATGGAATCTGGTTTGAAGTGTGTTGGGATGCAAATACTTACTGTTTCCTTACAAACACACAGGCACTTAAGATGTTTAACTTTCTCTAATTTACAATTTCACAAGGCTCTGGTGACCAATAACGGAAGGAATAATAAGTTAATAATAAATTACTCTAGTATGCCTCGGTCATTTAATGGGTATTTTTAAAGTCCAAAAATATTAGTCCGAAAAACCGGCGATCGGACATTTACAGAACATTCGCAACAACTGACTTTAGCTAGACTTGAACTTTAACACCTTGTTCATAGTCCTTCTTGGCAACAAACTTGCCCCGTATTGGGAGCGACATCCGAATAAATGCTGGATTTTAACTCAGTCTTATATCCGTCAGTTTGTTTTCCCTCGCAGATACATAAAGTCTCTTATACAAATAATTTAAGCGTTTACAACCCGTATATTGGTCAGTCTATTAGTTACAAGAAACTTATGGAATCAACTTGTTTCAATTTTTAATGTCTTAGCGGGTATTACTGCTTCAAGAAACGAAGGCCCTCTGTTACCTTAATGAAATAAACACGACAGGTACTTTCTCTTCTGATTTTTAGATGAGCTGAATTACAGGTGCACATCAGCTGTTTCAGCAAAAGCAACAATCACATGCATTTATTTTTGAATGACGCGATTTAAATTAAAGATTCCTTTCAGTTACGCTGTTGAAATTCCATGACGTTTTATTCTTGAGAATGGTTGATTTTCAAAGGAATTCAAGTAGCGTTAAAAAGGCCTGGAAAATCCGGGCGTGAACAGCATTCGCGCTGCACGCAATACTTTAAATAAAGTATCACGCCGACTGAAAGAGGGCCAACTGCGAGATCATGTTATTTCATGGAGCTTAAGGGCTGGTCTTTAGTTGCGACGCTGGCATGTATTTACTGCAGCAATGGGTATACAGAGTGGTAAGTGTTTCGATCACGTTTTGTTAGAACGAGATGCTAATTGACGACAATATCCCCTTTTGCGTCAATAGGTTTTGCTCATGCTTAATTCGCTATTGAGTAGCTCACAGCCTTAAACAGCCTTAAACAACGATGCTCTTCACGTTCCTTTAACATTTTTATATCATTTTTAACAGTGCTCAAGCTAAAAAAGAACGTGAAATGTAGGACGTAAACATTCAACGAAAAGAGTCAACATTTCTTCAAACATTCTCACCGTTCGTTCCAATTTTATTCCTGGAAAAATGGCATACACCTGACGTACCAAACATTTTGAATAACTACGAAAATATTAAAATTCCTTTAAGTCATATTGAATTTGTAGATGACTCTCTTAGTCGTCGTCCCTGCTTAAGTTCCCTATGGGCATCCTAATTTACAAACGGACTCCTTTTACTATTATTACACATGCCATATACCTTATTCCTGAATCTTCTTATTCATTGTAACATATATCTATTACATACCTTTATTGCTGTCGCCAGATTTTCTTTATTAAGACACAATGCGATCGTTAGACGCTGCCTGAAGAGTGCGTCCTGTTAAGCTCTAAAAAGGGGTTTAATGAATTTTTTATTCAAGTTTAAATTTTTTATGTGGGTCAAACACATTGGTAGTATCAAATTAAATGTTTCGCAATTTCTTCATTTTCCGTGTTTGCCTAAAAAAATATTGTTTTCTTTCTAATTTAAAGAAAGTCACAGTTATTGCTTCACAGTAGCTTTGATGAACTCTACTGGGGTGTGGATTGAATTTGAAATACCTTTTTGAAGAAATCAATATCATGTAGTCACATGCTAAAACTGTGTAACCACACACATGATGCTTTCAGACTATGATTGAACCGTCGTTATTGTAATCTGTGCCAATAAAAATAATTACCTAACTTGGCAGTTGTCCTTTATTTACCTCTCTAGTGAAAAGGAAAGGAAACTCTGCATGTATCTCCTCGATGGTCTGTCACGAATGCGCGATGTGACGTCAATGCAACGTCACTTCCACTCAGCAGCCATTGGGCAAACGTTAAAATTCAAATTGGTTATAGCGGGTTTTAAACCGGTTAAGAGTTTATTTTGTCGTCACAAAGTTCTGGATGGCATCCAGGAGATTCCTGCAGAGGTTTTCTTTCCTTCTCGCCAGAGAAGCAAATTAAGGAAACCTCTGTAAAGCAGGGTAAATAAACATATAGTTACTAGTATCAGATATATTCCCTACTTGTTAGAACTAGGAGCGCACGCAATAAATTTTTACTAGCAGTGGATTACTGCTGTCCACTATTACTCATTTTACGTGTAATACCTCTGTATGAAGTTACAGCTAAATAAAAAGATGTTGGCTTATTTCGTGGCAAAAGCAACTTGCTCAATCGCTGACGTCCGCAAGTAAAGGCAAGTAAAATCAGTTTTTATAGCCCGCGTAGCAGGCGGTTTGGCTAATTTTAGACGCTTCTTTTCCCCGAGGTTGACTTTTCAAGTAATCCTTTTGAATATATGCCCGTAGGAAACCTGGACCGAAGTCAAACGAGAATGCAAGTGG
>BLFP01005035.1:1186890-1196890 GCA_014634505.1 Montipora efflorescens
GACGGAGAAAGTATCATTCCTGGAACGCCTGTCAGTCAAAATTTATTGCTACCTTTCATAAAACAGAGAAGAAAGGTGCCCCAAGCTCAGTGCAAGGGAAAGCCAACAAAAAAAAATGAGGACTTGTATGGGAATCCTGATAAAAGAACTGAGGGGATAGTTTTAAGATAAAACTCTCAATAAAAAAGCCTAACCTTATCACCATTGTGGCTCGCTTCCTTCCTTTTTATGTGTTTCTTTCTTTTTTTATTATTATAATATATATATTTTTTCAGATTTAAAGCGAATTGAGCCATTATCAGTTCCTCGGTTTTCAAGGGTTATAATGAACTACCAAGTAACCAAATTGAGTCAAATATTCCCGGATAAAATATTCCCACGGCCACAAATCCACGTGGAATTCAAGGGCAAAGGTTTTTCTTTCATTTCAATCCACTAGCTGTGCAATCGAAGCCCTGACAGCGACGTCAGGGGGCAGGTAGTGTCCACAAATGGAAACGATCCTCGTACATACAGTTTGAACAAGACACAGCAACCGTTGAAACACAGCAGAAACATAGACAGGGAAACATTAAAGGTAAGTTGAAATGATGAAATCTCAGTTCGATCTTCAAATGATATATGAAATCAATTATATACTGAACTTCGGATATGAATTCAAGTAAAGCTATGATCCTCGCAGTTGTGGACGCAATTTTAGCAATGCCGTAAAGAAGCCTAAAAAATTGAGGACTTTAGCGGGGTTGAACCCGTGACTTCGCGATACCGGTGCGACGCTCTAAGCAACTGAGCTATAAAGCCAATGACGTTGAAAGCTGGTCATTTGTGGTTTCTAATTTTCCCGTGAGGAATGAATCAATGAACGAAATGGTATAGAAAAGGAATCATATACTAAACTGCGGCAGCAAATCAAGTAAGGCTATGATTCTCGAAGTTATGGACGCAATCTTAACATATACATCATTTCGTTCATTGATTCATTCCTCTAGGGAAAATTAAAACCCACAAATGACCAGTTCCCAAAGTCAGTGGCTTTGGTTGGAGAGTCGCAGCGGTCATGATCGCGACCTCACGGGTTCAAACCCCGTTGAAATCCTGAATTTTTTTAAGGTACACAATTGCTAAAATGGCGTCCATAACTGCGAGTATCATAGCTTTACTTGCTTTTATATCCGCAGTTCAGTATGTGATTCATGCTTCATTACTAAATCAAATCTGCCTTGTATAGGGTCTTGCATGCTCAAAATATTAATAAACATGTACAGCAGCCGTTTCCCACGCACTGCTAAGAATGATTACTGTTGCTGTTGCAAAAGTACTGTGGAAAAACATTACATCAGTCTGTTTGGGGATAAATCCAAGAAAGAAGGTCTTGTCGAAACCATTCAAAATTACGGAAACACAGGGTGCTTTCGATTGGGAAATCTGGATTAAGATATTAAAATCTGGATTATCGGATTTCCAATCAAACACAGAATCTGAAAACGGATTTTGTCGCATATTTCACTGATTGGAAATCCATTTCAGAAAGGATTTCAAAAGTAAACAGATCCTTGGAAGATAGCTCCGAACTCGTAGTGAAGCGGATCAAGGCAATCAAATTAGCAGATAAGAGCGAATTTGGTTGATTAACATACAGTCAGCAAGTATTTAAGTGATGGCTTGAATTCTGATACCTACGACGGAAAGCTGATGTTCCGGGCTGAGATTAAAGCGGAAAGGGAAGCCAAAGAGAGTCACAGACAGAAGAGGAACAAGCGGTTCAGCTCCCAAGCAGCTTTATCATCATCTTCAATCCACACGCACTCGTAATTTTGATGACGAGCGTAGTCCTTTGGGGCCTTGCTTCAAGATAAGTATTGAGTTTGATTTTCTTGCCTTTACTTAGGACATTCTTTGTTTTTGCCTTCACTTCGATATGACGTCATTCGACCGACCCATATCCAATGTTCTCCAGAAATTCAAAATTTAAGGCGTTGTATTGCGTTTGTGTGTTAATTCTTTGGATAGCGCAGAATGTTAAAATATCTGCAGTACGCAGTTTAGCAGATATTTATTTTCTGTGCGTCGCTAAAAGAATTCGTATAATTGTCCTTTTTTTTTTAATCTTCTTTTAGTTGGACTGCTTACATTACTAACACTACATAATACTTACTCTGTTAACAATACTAATACTACCTTTGACTCGGTAATTGCACTATTCACAATTTTAACATTAGTTGCAACAGAGTACTGTCGCAATATAATCACTGCTAAAAGCATGGTATTAACACTGTTTACAATGCAATGTTTGCGCGGTTTACAATACTAATACTAATATAAATTACGAGACGCATAAAACACAATAAAGTTACTTAGACAGGCAAGACATGAAATGTAATTACTAACTAAAGGAATTGACTTGCTGACTAATTGAAGGTATTGAGAAATTTACTCAGGTGAGAAATTTGGACTACTTTTTCACAAAAGCAGGGGAATTATTCGTCACCATTGCGATATATTTTTCTATGTCGATTTTATATTGTACAAGGGTGATGAAATCCGCAAACTGAGGTCTCATCATCTAAGGCATTAGTATAAGGAAAGTATTTTCCAATTAAGATTAAGTGATTGAGGGTTAAAACAAGATGACCAGTCGTCAAGCACTCCATATATTATTTCATCTTTAGAAAGAGTAGATTTCTTTTCTGGAGAAATCGAATTAAACTAAGTAGTACACTCAGACCAGAACGATTTCGCAACATAACACGACAAGAGTAGATGAGAAATCGTTTGGTCAACATTAATACAATATGGGCAGTAAGGGTGAGGTTTTTTCTTCATTTTGCGTAAAATGTTATTTGTATATAGTATATTATGTATTATTTTGTACTGAAAAATGGATAGTTTCACTTCTTTCGTTACACGAAATAGCAAAGAGTAACTCTATTAATCTTTTTTTCTGAAGTAGGTAGACACTGCTGTCGGCTAATCAGAGTATTGTACACTGTCTTGCACGTGAGCTTATCGATCGCTAGTTGAGTGCTTGTCAGGACATGTTAATGCTCGTCTCTTTTTAGCCTTTTTTCCGCTGCTTGTCTTTTTTTATGCTTATTTTCCACTGATCAGGTATAGCCGACAACAAGCTAAGGTAGTGCAGAAAATTACTTTTAATTTTAAATTTTTGCACAAACGCCCTAAGCGACAAAAAATTGTTTCCTAAATCATTAACAAGACAGGCAAGTTTACATATGCCGACTTGATTCCAGATTCGACAATAAACAGATGATTGGTTTATTCGTATAAAACGATTATTCCAAATTATTTGATTTAAAATGTCTTCTTTATCTTTAAGAGTTGTACAGTTTAATTCTTGCCAGTGTATTAATACAACTCGATAGAATTTTTGTAAGTGTTCGTTGATACATAAATATTTGAGGTCGTAGTTGCATTGAAATAGAAGTTTTCCTCCTCCTTAAGAGTTATTGGTAATCAACTCTTTTGTGGTATTGTTTTACATATTGGTATATAAATTGCGTCTTCAAGGTGTAAGTTCTTCCTTAGGGTCGAAAACTGTACGAACGGCAGATCGCGTTTTTCTTGTTGCTTTACTAATTATTTATTCCGTCCGCTTTATTGTTCTCATGTATGCTTTAGTTTGCGCAGTCATTAATTTTTATCTTTTGCCCGCCTTGTTGATCTTCCACTTGAGTGTTTCTTGAAGGAAATCTTCTGTTGATCCGAAGAATGCTGGATCGGCTAAATGACTAGATCATGGTAACGTCCCGCGGAGCAGAAAGTTGAATATATTTTTGATGCGTTTATCGTTTACCTTGGGGCCGAGTTTAATTCCGGCTATGGTGATACTACCAGCGTTAACTTAACGCTGGTAGTATCACCATAGCCGGAAGGGCGACTGAAAGCTTCTACCAAATTTTGGGCCTCATTCTTAGCCGCTAGCTTCGGATTTTGTTTAAATGTTATGAATGAGGAGTATAGGCTACCCTTCCTGTTGTTTTCCTCGGAATAACATGTCTGCCTGTAAACATCCTGATTTTGTGGCTGAGGTCATAAAAATTATCGGAACTCCTCTGTAATGGGTGTTTTGTTGAGCACAATTTACTGCTGCATTGTGTCAACCCTTTGACTGTGGCAGAGAATAAGAAACTCCGCCTTGTTATTCATCGTTGTCTATTAATGAGTTTCTTGTTAAACCTAAGATTAAGTACGAAGATCTTCGTTCCTGGTCCCAAGTTATTGAGGAGAATCATTGTCTTTTTTTCTTGGAATCTCAAATCAAGCTATCACCACGTTGATATGTATCCAGACCACCAAAAGTATTTGGGTTTTTCATGGTTATTTAACGGTACTCCTAGGTATTTTACTTTCTCACTTCTCCAATTTGGTTTGAGTACCGCTTGTTTTTGTTTTACTAATCTTATGCGTCCTTTGGTTAAGCGATGGAGGTCTATGGGGCATGTAATTTTCGTCTACTTCGATAATGGCTTTGCTAGTCAACCCGATCGGCTTTCTGCCTTGGCTGCGAGTTCCATTCCACAAAAAGGACTGTAAAAAATTCTTCTGAGTGTTGCGATTGGTGACGGCTGTGTATCTATCCGATAATTATGGAACATCGCTGGCTTCGTTACATCGCTATCCCTTGCAGTTGGGCCTATTTGCCGGCTTTTTACCCGCCAAATGTGCTATGCAATCCTACGTTGCTGGAAGAGCTGAGGTTCTGGGTGTGCAATCTCGATCGTTTCAACGGTTATTTAATCAGGCCTCCTCCGTCAACGTCTACCGTGGTGCTCACCGACGCCTGTAGCTTTGCCTTTAAAGGTTTTTCCGTTTGTCTAGGTGATTCCGTTGTTCGTGGGATGTGGACGCCCGCAGAAGCCGCCCAGAGTTCCATGTTTAGTGAGCTCAAAGCTATTCTCTACGTATTGGCTCATTAGCCTGCGAGCAAGCTCTCTCTCTTCGGTGGGAGAGAAGGAGAGCCTGCACGCATCCCTCTAAATTTTGAATGCCGCCTCCTGCTGTCACGCTGAGAGAGCTGTCAAAAATTGGCCAATCAGCGCGCACCAGAAGTAAACATTGAAAAAACAGTAAGCCACGCAAAGCCACGCGTTGTGTATTTCTAAATTGCTCGAGGCAGAAACTCCCAAAAAACTGTAAAGGAAGGAAGCCTTTGCCAGAAAATCCGAACAACTACTGCTGATGCTGTAAAGCGTAGCTGAATATTCAGTACGGTAATTCGTCGAAGCCCTTTCCTCGGAAAATGTGCTCCGTTCGTCAGGGAAAAAAAATTAGCACACAAACTTGAAACGACGGGAATGGTAATAGAGAAATCCGTTTTCCCTTACCGCATCTCCACCGTGTGAGACTCGCCGACCACAACTGCTGCCAAATTTCGGTAAAGCGAGGCGGAATTATCTTTTTAAATTTATTTTGATGAAATACAGACATTACACCTACTACATCATACTTTAATACTAGACAGATATTCTAATACCTACACCAGTTTATTTCAAGGCTTATCGAGTATTTGTGATTATGGATATGTATTTTACTAATTCAGCAATTTGAAAATTGGAATATTTTGTTTTCAAGTGTATTGGAGTATTGCGGAGTCACCCAGGAGATCGAGCAATCATTTAATTTGTCGAGCCGCCTTTTCGGCTTAACCAAATACTTGCTAAAATCGGGTAGAGTTCCTTGATCGTTCTCTATGGTTAAATCAGCAACTGCGGCAGCCGAATAGCCCAAATGTAATCAGCGATAATGCTTTGTCGAGGACAGGAAACTACCACGGTGACATGAAGTCGCACTCGTTGTATTTTGGCCGCTACGCAAAACAGTTGGGGAATAAGACTTTTCCCGAATCCTTTGGATAACAGAGATAGAACTTCCTTTCCTTCCAGCAGAGAAGCCATTGCATCGCGTTGCCCGACCTTTCATTATGTAAAGTTACGGTAACATTCTACAATTTTCTCAAACGCATTTCTGACCGCCTCATCTCTCGAAGCGAAGTATCGGAGCTTGTCAATGGTGACGTCACCGAGTAATTGAATTTCAGCCAATCAGTATTTTGCGTCCAAAATTTGGACGCGACATTCAAAATACAAAGCCATGCGGGCAGGCCCTCATTCTACCCCCAACCCAGTCCCTCGGAGGGCCTGCTCGCAGGCTAATTGGCTCATATGCAACCCAGACTCAGTCTAAAAGGGTAATTGTTAAGACCAAAAGCCAAAGCGCCGCTCGCAGTCTCATTGGCTAGCTCCAAAGGCCATCTTTAGACCCTGGCTCTTGATAATTTTCACCTGTGCTTAGAGAACGCAGCCTTTTTGGAAGCCAAGTGGATTCCTCGACCTCTTAGCGACAGGGCCGATTTGTTGAGTCGGTTCGTAGATCCAGACGATTGCAATTGGTCCTTGCATCCTTCTGTTTTTCGTTTGTTAGACGCTCAGTGGGGCCTCACACAACTGATCGCTTCGCGTCCCACTACAACGCTCAAACTACCCCTTTCCAAATCTACGTATGCTTCACCAGGAACCTACAGCGTCGATGTCTTGCCTCAGGAATGGAATCGCGAGGACAATTGGCTGTGCCCTCCAGTGAATTTGGTGGTTCAGTGTGTACGCCATCTTGAAGCTTGCCATAGCTGTGGCACTCTGATTATTCTTGGATGGCCTTCAGCCGTTTTCTGGCCTTTTCTTGCGTTCTGGCTCACGCTCGTTCCGGCCATATGTTAAGCACTTCTTTCCTCTACCCAGGATACTTGACCTTTTATTGGAAGGTCCGGGGCAAAAAGTCTCGTATAAGAGAAGACCGTCAATTTTCATTGGGTGCCCAATGTTTAGGATGCTTGCCTTGCGTTTATACTCTCGTTAAATCTTAATTTACTGCGAGTTGAAGGATCGTTTGTTTTTGTCTTCTATGAGCCTAAAGCACCAATTAGGTTAGCTTTTCTTTTTTTCAACCACTTAGGTTTGCCTCTTCGGGTGGACTCCATTTAAGCGGCGCAAGTTGCTCATTTAGAATGGTGTTGCCGTTTAGTGCGCATTTGGTTGGATGTTTACCAGTTAGGTATTTTTACCCTTCAAAGGGGTGATTGCCATTTAGGCAATAACGGATGCCCTTCATTAGGCGGGTTTCATCCCATTTTAAGTTATGCCAGTCTACGTGATGCATTTTATGATTTGCTTAGTTGTTTTTCAGAAGTTTTCAGTGTTGGCGCTTGGTCCGATCCCAGTCTGCTTTGTGATGTGTACCTTGGCAGGTTGACGCCTGACTTGCTGGAGCTTCAACTCTGTACTAAGTCCACTTTCACAGTTTCAAAATATGTTTCCTGTCCAGTTCCGACGTCCCAGTTGTTAGGGCGCAGCCACTCCACGTGGCTCTGCTTCTAACTGAGCTTTGCATTTCAGCCATGGAGAAGGAAACGGGCGTTTCCGTGCTCGAGATTGCCGTGTATTCAATCAGATGGGCTCATTAGGTTGCCGGCTTCCTCTGGATAAGTCATGTCTCGAGGGCGCCAGACGTAAGCTTGCCCGTCCAATCCAACCGTCTTCGACGGGGGAATTGAAGGTCGCCTTGGTCCTGACCCAGATTTCCTAACCTTTTTCCTCTAGGCGATTTTTGGTTAGGGCTATCCCCCAAACTGACATTTGCCTTTTTATTGAACTTACGCGACGTACAATCTTCTTTAAGAAAAAAAAAAACAAACAAACAAAACAGGCAGCGAAGATTCAGGATATGTGAGGCAAAGAGTTGAACCAGGATAAATGACTTCTCATTGCAGTTTCCAATATCCACTAAACTAACGAGACAAGCTTCCAGAAAGTCAATGTTTTAGAGTCTTGACATAGTGATACCCAGCTAAACAAGTGAAAGGTAACCGTCTTCAAAGTGGTTTTTAGACCTAACGACAGCCGTTTTCTCGCTTAACATTCCTGACAGTGGTCTGTTTGCAGACGCGGGTAAGATTAAATGCGGAGAAAACAGCCAAAGCAATAATAATAATAATAATAATAACAATAACAATAAGACGCTACCTGTTGTTGAACTAAAGCTCTAATTCTGCCTGTTTTCATTCATTTTAAAGCAGTAAGCTTGTCATATTAAGAAGGGATATTGCGTCGTGTAATTGTTACGAAATGCCCAGTGTCATGAAGGATGGCCATGAGAGTTCACCGCAAATAACCTGGTAAAGAGAATCCCAAACAATGTTAGCTATTACGAACTACTCATGCGCAGGAACCTATCATTCAAATACGGGGAATGATTCACTTTCACCAAACAGTCGCAACGCTTATATCTTCTGTCACTTTGAAGTGCTTCAGTTGTTTCCACGTTATTAATAAGAACATAAAAAGATTTCATACTCGACGCTGATACGAATCTTTCAACTATGAGTCATTTCTATTCATTTTATGTTTTGCACTGACCTGCCGAGCTCCAATGAAAGTATGTTATCAAATTAAGCGGTTGAGCACGAGACATTTCAAGATACGCTGACCTCCGCCTTTATTATGCATGGTATAATTTCCTAGTTCTGTAGCTCACAAACAAGGTGCGTGGTAAGGCACCATTAGTTGTGTTCTCACGATTAGAGATCACTACAATTACAATGTCGTTTTCAGTCTTCTTTGCAACAGCTTTAGTTCACTTAGGCAGCAGCTAAAACGTTTGCAAAATTTATCAACAAATCATAAGAGTTATAACCAATCAACAGGCAATATTTGGGTCACATGTGCACTTCCGTAAATTCCAATACAATCAACTGTCTGAAAGCACGAGGAGGGATTGAATAGGTAGCAGGGAAAGGATACGGAGGATGACTTATTTCTCAATTTTATTAACTTTTGACACAGACTCCTACTCGGCTAATGAGTAATCATTAACTTTTAATACAGATCTCTACAGATTAAAATGCAAAACACAATGGTGGTCAATGGTCATATGTTTATCATGAATACAATTTTATTTACCCGTCAAATTTTCTCTCTGACAATATGCAACACAAATTTTCTAAAATATCCAAGAATGTCGTTTAACCTTGTATCACTTTTCCCTAGTAGTTGAACGCCATTTCCCCATGAACATCTGCTAAATGCCGGTCAATACCGCAAACAAGCAGGTAAAGCGTCTTAGCAGGGTACCGTTCTTCACTTTACTTCGCTACTTCACAAAAAAATTTGCCAAGGCAGAAGGTAAAACTCTCTGTGGAAAGTGCTCGAGATCGGTTGACTCAAGTCCCGGCGTTTTCTCCTTGTGTTTCCAGTTGCACTTTTTTGTTCATTCTTGTGTTTTGCAAGGCGGTAAAAACATTCACTTCCTATTTCGTATACTGCTTCAGACAGCAAGGCGATTTCTTCCTTTTCGGTTTTCGGGAAACGAACACGTCCTGTCACTATAATCACGCTTCATCAGTGACTGACAGATATATAAAAATTCTGCGGTACGCAGTTTAGCAGATATTTGTTTTCTGCACGTTTCGTTAAGAATCTGCTTGTGCATTGCAGCACTATTCACGTTCCATTTGAATTGTAAATATCATCCCGAGGGATTAAGTAATGATATAAAAGGTAAAGTCTCTGTTACGAACCTGAAGGCCCGTTAAGGCCGGCGCTTATCTCCGGTTTCCGTAGCATGAAGCGACTAGGAGTATTTATGCTCCCCCCTGGATGGGATGCTAGTCCATCGCAGGGTTACCCCCAGCATTACGCCGGTACCCATTTATTCACCTGGGTGGAGAGAAGCACCGTGAGAGTAAAGTGTCTTGCCCAAGAACACAACACAATGTCCCCGGTCAGGCCCCGAACCCGGACAACTCGATCCGGAGTCGAGCACACTAACCATGAGGCCACCGCGCGTAATGATATGCAAATGTATAAATAATAGGAAACATTAGCACGCTTTGTCCCATTCACTTCACTGAGTCCGACAAGAAGGGCGTTTGGCGTCGAAGGTAGTGGAACCCGACTTACTCGCTGAGATGGCCGCGAACGCGAACGAGCAA
>BLFP01005035.1:1213746-1231617 GCA_014634505.1 Montipora efflorescens
CAAAGTAGTCAAGGTTTACAAATACGGCTGGGCTTTATAAAAAAGGCGGGAAAAAAAGGCGGGAATCGTGACGTCATTGAACGATACGACACTCACAAAGGTGACATACGGAAAATACGCCACTCGGGTCCCGGATGTAGTGGCGTATGGAATCTACGAGTGGTTTAGTTCCCAGAAAAAAAACTCTCCTTCATATAATAAAGAAACTTTATTATAACTATATATACATATTATAACATGGCGGCCGCTTACAGCGTAGACCTTTGATATTGGAAATCTATGGTATGGTCAATTACCACCTTTTACAACAAGGTATCTCCTGACCATTACCACATGACCATATGGCGGGCTTAAGTTTAGAGTTCATCGAACTCAAACCACTTTAACAGAGGTGAAGACGACCAATATATGTCAGTGGTTCTTCCACCATCGATTTTCAAATCACTAGGTCTTTTGGATGACATGTTTATTTTATTACAAAAATCACCTTCTGCACAAAGGTGCAGCTGTGCATAGGTGAGAGAAAGAAAATAGTTTCAACAATCTTTCTTAACTATTATTGCAGTTGAACTTTTCAACATCCCATTTACGCCAATAATAATCACTAAAATCATCTGAGAGGGAAGACGAACACAAGATCAGAATTTTTTTTCCTTATACCGAAGACACGATCGAAACAAAGTTTTGTTGCGGATTTGGGATAATCTTTCATGGCTAACTGACAAACTGAAAGAATGCACGGTAATGTTACCTGAATTATTGTTGTCAGCAGTTTTCGCACCGTGTCCACCACTTCCTCCTGACCATGACCTGTACCCAGCTCTCCCCGATGTAGATGTAGATGCGTCACATCCAGTATGCCTTGATGTCACTCCTTCGATGCCTCCTCCTCCTCCAGCTATAAGCAAAGGTATGTTGCTTCCTCTTACCACAAATGTTCCACCACCACCCCCGGCACTCTCACTCATTGTGTTAATCCCGCCTTCTTGACCAACAAGTATTTTGATTGTTTCTCCTTTCACCAAGCTAAAGATTCCTATCATTCTGGCACCTCTTCCTCGGTACTGACGACTATTACTGTATCGATCGTACCCCCCTGCAGCTCCTACTGCTTCTATTTTGTAGTCAGCAGTATAAGGAACAACCCAATGTTGTATACCGCTGACCAGTGTAACCTGGCCATCGTGATCCTGACCACTGTAGTAGCCACCCAGTGAACTTGGACCCAGTCTTCCTGTTGCTCCAAGATTTGTGAAGACAGCCTTAAATGCTGCATAACAACGACGGAGCAATAATGAAATTAGGCAAGTTATAGGTTATTCAAACTCATTACCAAATTGAACTATGCAACTTAAGCAGTTGCAGAGAAGCCTGAAAGTACAAGGTTAATTAAACAGAAAGTGCGATTGCACGTTGCATATTGGCATGCAGTGAAGCTTCCCAAGGAGAGTTCCCTATGATAATGTCGGGGTTGGTGACTTTTTATAAAAATAATCATACGTTACTTAAATATCCTTTATCATATAATTCCTCCATTTTATCGGGGTGTGTAGCGCTCCATTAACCTGTTTCCTAGAAAGACAAACTCATGAGGGAGATCTATGCCTGAGATCACGTAAAAATTCGTTCTTCCATTTCTCGCGTTTTAAACGTGTTTGTAATGTGGGATAAAAACTCTACCAAAGCGAAGTTTATTCTTTCAAAGAGACAATTAATGGTGGTTACTTTCCGCGCTTTACTTGCACTATGTCGAAAATCAGGAAGGGCAAGAAGCGATGATCCACCTTATAATTTAAGGAACTCTGAAAACAAACTAGCTGTTCCATTGCCCCGCACCAATTTCCTGAAAAATAGCTTTAGCTATAATGGTGCGGTTATCTGAAACAGCTTGTCCCCTGAATTGCGGCAAGAAAAATCACTTCAATTTTTTCGAAATGGTTGTCGCGATTTCTTCGTCTGAAACGACTAAACGCACACGGCATCTATGTAAAGCAGAATTTTTATTTTTATTTTCTCTATTTTCTCTTTTAATTTCTGATCATGTTTATATAGATTAAAGTAGATTGTAATTTTCACTATTATTATTTTATCTGATAGATTTACCGTGTTTAAATAAAAATAAAGTTCAAGTTCAAGTTTATACATAGTAATAGTTTAACATACTCGCTGTTCAGGGAAGAATGCGCGAGTTTTGTCAATGAGTAATTTGACTTCAGGAATATAGTCTGTGATGCAAGTCTTCATTTTTCTCGGATGAAATACGCAATTTATATGCAGATAATTGTCCTGGTAGTCTAGAATATGGCCATTTTTCTTGCTAAAATCATCATACGGTTTACAAGAATGAAACGATGCTCACATGTATCACACCCCCATCAACCTGTGCCCATATATTACGAGTGACGTAACATTTTTTCTTCCGAGATATAATCGGCACTTCGGCACATTCGTTTTTGGAGTATTTGATTTTTGGAGTGGTTTTCAGAAAATCTCTTTAATATTACAGGCAATAAAACGTGATACATAGTAACAGTTTAACATACTCGCTGTTCAGTGAAGAATGCGCGAGTTTTGGCAATGAGTAATTTGACTTCAGGAATATAGTCTGTGATGCAAGTCTTCACTTTTCTCGGATGAAATTTAGTAAGCTTTTCCATAAAAGTATATCAAAACACGCAATTTATATGCAGATAATTGTCCCGGTAGTCTAGAATATGACCATTTTTCTTGCTAAAATCATCATACGGTTTACACGAATGAAACGATGCTCACATGTATCACACTCAAAACAATTTTATTTTATTTTATACACATACAATATATTTGCTACTCACACTACTTATACCTACACTACTTACACAACATGCACAGCTTACTATACATATAATACTGAATCTCTAACAATATAGTCACCATATATACACGTATCGTACTTAAATGTATGTTCTAATTCTAATAGGAGTCTCTTACACTAGATGGTAACATAATGGCTGAGCACGGTTATTATTACATTTGCTGAAGCAATACAACTAGAAAGCCTTCGCTACTTTGACCACCAGACACATTTTATAACCTGTACTGTAATTATTTTATCTTGTAACCATGTACTGTGACTATACTTTTCTTTCTATGTAAATGTAATGTAAATAGTGTGAAATAAATGAACCACACACACACACACTGCCTCGATCTTTCAGCTAAATCTATCTGCTGCCTATCTCGCATACTGTTCTCGGTCTACTAGGTGGACAATGCTACCTGCTCAACTCTTGCTTTTTTCAAAGATAATTTTATGGCTGAGTAAAATGGAGGACAACATTTGAGAATTTGAATATCTCACATTGCAACTAATAAACGTTTGCTCCCATAAAGCGAACCAATGAACACAAGAGAGCTTTAAACTTTCAGTAAAACATCACGTGACTAATGTGCACGCACGGCGTGCAAAACAAAACTGACAGCATCAGTCGAAATAATACCTTTATTAGACTGGATGCTCTTTGAACAGTTTCTTCCGTCTCCTTCATATCCTTTTTTGCAAGTGCAATTGTAAGATCCTACGGTATTCGTACAGGTGGCATTCATGTTACACTGGTTTTCAGAAGAACACTCGTCAATGTCTGGAACAAGTTAAATATAGGAAAAATCAACAGATGGTGATTTAAACTCTTTCAGTGTGAACGCGTTTTTCAAAGTCCCTGTCCCGATCTTGCAAAAAAACAAAAAGAAATGAATGTACTACCGATCTCTTATCATTAACTTCAGTTTTCTGCAATTTGTTGTAAATTAAATTCACCTGACAACATTGACCAGTAACATTGACCACTTACTTCATGGCGTATCATTTCATCAAGCTCACCTACAATAGCTCAAGCAGAAATTTTAAATCATCTGCCGAACTGAATTGTCATCACTTAACAAACGCAATGAATTTGTATCTTTTTGTCGCCACAGAAATAAAGCGTTGCTACGTCACAACTAAGCATTTTAACATTCAAACTTACCATAACATTAAATATGTCAATTTTGTGGTCTATAAACGATGGTTATGAATATTCTTGTCATTAAAATTCCCTGAAAAGTGAGCAATCACGAAACAGGCTTGTCGGGATGAAAGTGTAGTTTGTTTCTTTCTCAATATATTTATAATCCACTAGTATACACCGTACAAGTGAATAGCGCTTTCCGCATTTTGATTGCCTAGGTAGGAGGTGAATAGCTAGTACTATAATCAACTCTGCGCAAAAGTAGAAAAACAATATATAGCTTCCAGTTTCGTTTCGGTTATCGATAAACTCGGTTGATTATTCAACTTTTCTGGCATAAACTAAAACACAATATTCACCTCGGTGTCAGTGAAAGTGGTATATATTTACCTCCACTTCGGTGAATAATAGTTAATAGAGGGGAATGGTTATGAAACCCGATAAATTTCTTTGTTGTAGGTCTTTGTTCTCTTTTTTGGCCTTGACCGTGCACAAAACACAATAGTTGTTTACTCCGTACTGAGGAACCAACCAATAGAAACGTGTTGGTTACGTAATTCATGCATAGTGTATGAGCGCAAAACAAAAGATTGCGCACGGTCGTGGACTTTCCAACCTAAATTTTGGGATCTTTGTTTGCTCCTTTGATGTTTGTCGAGCTTCCAAACCATTCCCCTCTATTAACTATGCTAAATGAGAGACCTTTTCACAGTTTCTGACGCAATCTTGTTTGGGAGGCAAACGCGGTTTAAATTAAGGTGGCTGGAACCAGTTTCACCACTTTTAGAGACCTTCTTATTAGATGGGTTATAACTACTATACTGTATCACGTAACAGCAATGTTATGGTACCATATGAAACACCAATTATTGCTTAACAAAATGCGCTCACAATTTTGACGTAATAGGTTACCATGGCAACATGAAAGCTCTTCAAAAACACCCTATATTTCGTCTTTACTTGCTTATATCTTAATAATGAACTTGGTGACCCCCATTTTTTATTGTAAAATAGTAATTAGCAATTTGAGATAGGACTATCTGCAAAGTTAAAAAAAATTCTTGGGAGCCAATTCAGAGCTACCTTAAATTTTCGAAAAATTAAGGTAGCTCTGAATTGGCTCCCAAGAATTTTTTTAAACTTTGCTGATAGTTCTATCTCAAGATGCTAATTACTATTCTACAATAAAAAATGGGGCTCACCGAGTTCATTATTAAGATATACGGAAGTAAAGACGAAATATAGGGTGTTTTTGAAGAGCTTTCATGTTGCCATGGTAACCTATTACGTCAAAATAGTGAGCGCATTTTGTTAAGTAATAATTGGTGTTTGATGTGGTACCATAACATTTCTTTTACGTGATACAGTTTTGTAGTGACAACCCTTCTAATTAAAAGGTCCTTAAAAGTAGTGAAACTGGTTCCAGCCACCTTAAATTGAATGTATGAGATTTTGGCCGAATACAAACCTCTATACTCCGCTTCAGAAAAGCAGATTTCAAAAATTTTAAAATATCTTAAGTCATTTTTTCATTCAATTAGATCATTGCACAAGGCACGGGAATTTGCATAATTTTGTTTACGAGGGTTCATACGTAATTTACAAATTTCGTTTACTGTCGTTATAGCTTGATTCTGATCGTCATACTTCACAAACGTAATCTAAATTGAGTGCTTTTTGAGGGGTATTCTCGCTATCCACAATCATAAGACCCTAAAGGATTCATAGTGGCTCAAAATCAGCAAAACACCCATCAGTACATTCACTGTAATTTAAGCAGTGTTTGCCCCCCTTGCCCTCTCCTCCCCCACCAATACGACGTCTGAAACCTTGAAAAGGTCTATTTTAAATAAAACTTTAATTAAACTTCGTAATAGTCGTACATACCCAAGCAATTCCTTCCATCATAACTGTATCCAAAAGTGCATCTACAGGTGAAAGATCCATCATTATTAATGCAGGTGGCATTTTCTGGACAGTTGTAAGAAAACCCTTGACACTCGTCGTAATCTAAATTGTGAAATAAATTTCTCAAACTCATTAACAATTCATAAGCCAAAAACAAAAGAAATCACTACCGTGAAGGAAGTTTGGATATATGGTCTTAATTAGCATAACATTTCCCCAACTTTGACCCCAAGTATCTCTTAAAATACTGATTCCTTTGAGAAGCAACATCAAACACTCAAAAGAGTGTTTCATCAGATATCCAACCACCTCGAAATCGGTTAAAAAACTTGTCCTTCGGCCTCGTTTTTCAACTCGCTTCTCGGTGTTTGGATATCCGATGAAACACTCCTTCTCGTGTTTGACATATTACATAATCAACCGACTATGCAGCGTTCCCAAATAAATAAATCTTACTGCCATACCTAAGGGCCGTACTGTTATAATTCAGATGCTGAATTATAGTTTAGCTTCACGCACTATGAGTAATACACTGTAACAGTTTTCGACACTTTCAAAAATATTGAGATGTTATGGAAAGAAAACGAATTGCCTCCACCTCTTCTGAAGATGCGCACGCGAGTAATTAGCGCTTTGAAATACCTCACTTTCGCCAAAAAGGTCAGAGACTTGTTCCAACTAGTTTAGTTTTCTTTCCTTTACACCACAGTCGCTCATTCAAAACCAATCTTGTCGGATAAACAAGCACTTCATCTCGATACCGGCCTTTCAGTAACCCTCGATATTGACTTTTGTCGCGAATTTGGAGCTGGTTTACCATGTTGAACGCTTCTCCAGGACCCACCATTTTGGTAACGAATATATGGAGTTAGTCTATTGGTGGAAAGTTTTAACGCGAACCTCGGCACGATCATGAAAGCTACATTGCGATTGGCTTACTCCGAGAGCGGAATGCAGTTTGCGTCGCATTAGCCTCGTAAGGACGAGGAGCGTTCAGTTGAGCCTTCGTCTTAGAGGCCCTGAAGGATACTATGCTTTGGTTAGCTCTAAGCTGTATCACTTCATGCTAACTTCATACCTTTCTTACAGCTGTATTTATGGCAGCTTGAACAGTTGACATCATTCCATTTGAATTTGTGAGCCTGAAGTGAGCCAAGGGTGTGCACGCAATCCTCATTACGGAAGTTATTGGGTTGATTCGTTGCCCAGTAATGGAAGTCAAATCGAGTTCCATCACTCCAAACGAACGTTCCTTCACTATTTATGTCAGACAAACCGAGCCAACCATTTTCTCCGTTGTGTAAGTTTTGCAGAAAGACATTTTCATCTTGGCTGTGAACACTGGGGAGGTTGGCTCCCAGTGCAGCACACCTGCTCTCGCCATTGCTCCAGGAATCACAGGATGATACTTTTCGGTAGCAATATCCTTTAAAATAGATCCAGTCATCAGGGCAGATGTCTAAAAAAGAAAAGATATGTCAAGAGTTGACAAGTTGATCTTAAAGTTCCTTTTTTTCAGAAGATGAAACACCATTTAATGTTGGCATTGTTTATCGCTTAACGAGAAGGATCGAATCGATAGTAATTGAGAGAAGTCCTTTTTCTCACTCGAAAAAAATGTCAAGAAAAAAACCAACTCGTGATCGCTTGATATAAAAATTTACTTCTAAAGAACAACTGAGATGTTTTTGCATGCTCTGTTTCTTATTCTAGAACAACAGGTCCAGCCTAACCCAGTAGGTACCTTTGACAGTAAAAAGTGGATGTGTCACGAAATTTGGCCAAATTCAGCGACTGGAAACTGGCAACCAAATCAAGCGAAACAAAAAAAAGGATTACTTAAAACAATGAAGGAAGGTTTAAATAAAACAGCAAATACAAAAGGAGGCAGGGATGAGCAAACTTGAGGAAGATTAAAATGGATTTTGATTGAGGTTTTGAAAACTATTCAGCCTAACGGTTTTTCAAAGTTGATCTCTGTCGGTTATAACTTTAATTATAGTGTAAATGAGTGTTGTCCTAAGTAGCGTATGTTCATGTATGTAAAGGACATCAAGTGAGGCCTAACGCCACTGTGCATATGATGGATAAAGAACCTTCGCTGATCTACAGCATCAGGAACTTCTTATGTATTGCCCAAGGACAGAGAAAAATCTCTGACCTGGGTAGAGCAACGGTGATCTAATGCGGAGGTCCTGGGTTCAATTTCCACCCAGTTCAGAGATTTTTATCTGTCCTTGGGTGATGCATAAGAAGTTTCTGATGCTGTAGATCACCGAAGGTTCTTCATCCATCATATGCACAGTGGCGTTAGGCCTCACTTGATGTCCTTTACATTTAACTTTAATTATGTACATGTGTATGCTCGGCGGACATTTCTTTGTCAGGAAGCTTTGGTTTGCGTTGTTTAAATGTAATTTCTGAGTTAACGTTAAGTTGTAGAGTAAGAAGGAGCGCGTAAATGGTAAAACGACACAAAATGAACTGCAGTACCGTGACACAGCTTGACTCTTACAAGATCTTATTTACCTGCTAACACCGCGTATGACACTGTTAGTGGGTCAAACCGCTGAATAAATAACTCTTTGACGCAAATTCTGAATCTTGAATTGCTGATGAACTTAAAAGAAAAGCAAGAACAATAAGCAAAAGTGACTCAAAGTGCGAAATGCAATGCGTACAACATCACAGCTTCATTTTCATGACCTTTCCATTTGCTCGGCGTACTTGGATGCGAAGATATAATTACAACATCTTCAAACATTACGTATTCTTTCACCGTTTCCCCAACCCCACGCACCGGTCAATAACAAAGGGGGACTATTGAACAAGAATGGCTGACTGCACTTCAAATATAACAATTTATAAAGGATAATCCTAAAGTTTAATCTTAAAGTTTGCCCGCGGATCTTTTCTGTCTTTCTCTGTCTAACAAAAGACTGAAGACAAATATTAAGAGCAAAAATACGGTATGCAACTATTGATGCTAATGTTGTTAGATGCCCTTGGGAAAGATAATAAACTTGTTGCTAGGCAACGGGGAGAGGACAACTGTAAAATCAGAGTCCAAGGCAGGAGCGTACGACTCTCTTTATTTTTCATTAAAACGTGCAGTTTGGGAGAGGCACTAGCTTCGTTCGAGCGTTGATGATGCCAGGTTAATGTTTAAAAGATGCCTTGTCATGGCTAAATAACAAACCCCTTTTCTGGGGTTTGGCACCTGGGCTTAAAATACTTATAAAATCTTGAATTTCAACTGTAGGGGGAAATTCTCCAAGCTATTACAGGTTAACAGGTTATCTTTGAAAGGGTGTGTTCCTTATTTCAAGCAATTGTAGGCAACCTAAAGTGTTTTTTTCTTCTTCCTACACTCTCTACCCGGGAAACCCACACGCAGTTTAAATTTCTACCTCAATCCAGCTGACAATTCCGTTGCAATCTGGCGATGCATTCCCTCCTCCGCTAGAATGCTTGGCTGTAAGTATTACTGTTGGGTAGTTATTGTACGTCCGCGTAAAATTCACGTCCTTTGAATCACAAAACAAACCATCTTTGTTAATCTCTGGATCTTTACCACATTTTTAATTACAGACTTTAACTTTCGACAAGGGTTACGCAGCAAAAATCATCGAAATTCAAGGACTTTGGGTTTGTTAACAACGCTTGGTACCGTGGAAAAGTGTTTGGCTCTGTCTCCTTTTATTTCTCAGAGACTTTTAAACAAAGAAGAGGAATGTTCTGCTCTTGTATTTATTAGGCATACACGGAAACGCCTCCAAGATCTTATATTTGAACTAATGCAACAGCGGCCACATTACATCCAAATAGAATGACTTGGAAGATGGTCATTTTAGAAAATGTGATTGTGCTGCCATACAACCGTGATTATGAAGTCCGCTCAAAGCTGAATAAATTCTTCGGAAACCACTAGGGCAATTAGACGTGCAACATTTTCTTCGAGAAAAAGCCGCTACAAATTGATGTACAACAGTGAATACTCTGCACTCTTTTACACGAAACTCTGCGTGTAAAATTTTACACAAACTTTGAAGAATTTGCGTGTAATTATTTACACTCGCTTTCGTGTATTTTTTACTCGCGCGTAACGCGCGCGTAATTTGCGTGTAAATTGCGCGCAATATGGCGGACTTACGCGCATGATACGCGCGTGTAATGCTGCTATTCCTGCGGCCAGTACTGTACGAATTGTCTTAACGTTCCTGCATATAGTGATTAATATTTTCCTAAAAAACTAAGTGTTCAAGGATGACGATATACAAATGAAGTCATGTTTATTGCTGCAAGAGAACTTGTACTGTTATCAGGAGGTCCTGATAACACTGCATTGGGAAATGTGATTTTGGTCATCGCAGCTCGGATTGATAGGGGAAAAACTAGAAAATGGAAATATGATAAATGTTCCGTTGACATGACAAATAAGATTTGGACACTAATTCATGTAATCTGCAAAGAAATAGGATTGGTAACCCGTTGCCCTCTTCAGGTCATTTTTTCACCATCGTTACATTTTCACACCTGGCAAAAAGCGAAATTATTACTCTTGGAAGGTAAGATCCCATTTGGAAAACCCACATTATCATGCTCTGAAAACAACGGTCTGTGTAAGATCTCGAACGCCAACCAATTCTGAGGAGAAGAACAAACAAACAAAGAATTAACTCAGTTTTTGCTCGAATTTACTCCCATTACCTGTCTGGATGCAAAGAACTCATGGTTTGTATTAAGAGACACTATTTTGGATTCTCTCGTTTATCTTATCACAAGTATATAGCAAAATTACTAAATGCTGATTGGCTGAGACGGAGGGCATTTTTCCTCAATCATGAGGACACTTTTGGTAATCAAGAGAGCATAATTACTTGATCCTCATTTATCCAGAGCGAGCGAAGTCACAAGATACATTTAAAGCGCTATTTCTGTTGACAGCAACGATTTTTTGAATTGAACTTTAACCGAATAAAAGCCCTTGTGCAATTTAGGATTATTTTCACTTGTATTTTCATAGTTTTCCAAATTGCCTGCGTCGCTTCGAGATTCAAGTAATTTTGTGAAAACTTTGAAAATGCAAGCGAAATTAATCATTAATTGCCCTCGGGCCCATGCGATTTGTTGTACAAATTAACGGAAAGTATTTGCAAAAATGTGTCTTTAGCCACGATAAGCGTTGCATTAATGGGACATGATGGTGAGTGATCAAAGAACGGTCTAAAACAGAATGATCATGCGACAATCCTAACTTAAAAGCCCGCTCTAAAGCGTGCCACCGTTTGCTTCAAAGAATTGTTAGCTTTTATCGCTCTTCCATTACCTTTCTCTGTGCCTGAATATGCATGTCAAGCCTATAGCTTGGATTTATCTGAAGTTACAGAATGCATTCACTTGAAACTTGTCGTGCGGATAAGTTTCCCGCAGCAAGGCCATTGTCGGAGCTGATCTCCTTAACTTGTCAAATCGTAGAGTTAACTTTTCGATAGCATTGTTGACAGCTACCACATGCTAGTAAACTTGTTGCCACCCAAAGCCAGCCCTTATTCAAGCTTTTTAAGGAAAATAGGACATTTCGAACTACCGAGTTTCAAGACTAATCATTCGAAGAACCCTTTTATTTTTTTTTAAAACACTAACATTTTTTTTAATATACAGGTACACCCAACGGTTACTTTCCGTAAATATCTGTTCGGATGGAAGGTTGGCTAGAATTTTCGGATATTCAAAATCAGACTTCCGCCGTGCACCAAGAGCTGTGAACATTTTTCAAAACACATTCCCTAGATATTTCAAAAAAGTAGTGAAGGGTCTTGAGAGTGCATAGACATTTCGAAACCACATTGAAGAACTAACACAACTTTAATCCACTGGACTCGAGCACATGGGCATTTTGTCTGAGCATGCGCGAAGGGAATCGAATTATTCGAGTTCGGCGCCATTGTTATTTTGAACGCGCTGCCCGCGGGTTTTTAAACGGGCGATCTACACTTTGAAAAATATTTTGTCAAGAGAGATGAAAGATTGTAACAAAATTACACACTTTTCTATCACTATGGATATTCTTCGAGTTTGTTGGGCGTTCGGATGAGAATATTTTAATGATCAAATTGCGAACAAAACGAGATAAAGGCCCAAAGAAGTGGAGTTTGGCATTTGATTTACCGAAGTTCAAGATGTTCACACGAGAAGACAAATGATGCAGGTTAGTTTGAAGATGTTGAAGCTTTATTGTAATGAATCATAGGGCTGCATATTGACACGATCCTCAGATAAACCACCCTTTATGAGATGGAAATTTTGAATTTGAGCTGATTTTGCTTCAACTTTGAAGTAAGTTTTCATCATAATTCCGCCGGCCCCCAAGCTTTAAATTACTTCAAATAACATTGTGTCTTCTTCCTCTTTGCAGCCGCTTGGGACTCCAGGCTTTAAAAAATGCGCTGTTTGTAGGATTACAATGTTATTACAACAGCTTTTGGCAAATTTTTATTTGGGAAGTTTTGATAGATTTTCCAAGTCGTGGATCACAAAAGTCTTCTGTCTTGCTGCTCTCCAAGTCTGTTGTGCAGAGCATATAGTTGTCCATTTTTAACAAGGTTGTAGTGTCATTTCAATACACGATGACTTTTGCAATGTTTTTTCCTGTGCTTCAGTAGGTATTTTTGTAATTGCTTTTTTCGTCTCCTAGAGCTAACTTAAGTCAAAAGTTCGGTTAAACTACCCTTTTTCGCCGGCCCCCAAGTCCGAGAACACTTTTAGTGCATTGTTTGTTTATTTGTCCTCCGCTTCATCTGGTTTATTTATTCCGAAAAAATGCGTGCTCTTTTTTGTAGCAAGGCAAACTACTACCGTTTACTGTCGAAGATTGCACATTTGGAGCTTGTCCATGTAGTTTTCGAACCGGATGGCGTAAGCTCTGTTATCGTGTTTATTTCATTAGCATGCTGCTAGCATTAAAAGCTGCTAGCATTAAAAGCTCGTCGGTTTTTTTTTCTCCGTGCAGCAATTGAATTTACCTCAGCAAGTGTTCTTAGACGAGCGATTTAAGAAATAAGTGAGAATGCTCATTCAAAAAGATTTGGTTGTAATTCTGGAGACGAGCTCTGTAGGGCAGAACAGACATTTCGCTTTTAGTGTGTATCCCTTAGCCTGTAGAGGAATGCCAATCACGATTTCTTTAGATGTATGTGTTAGTTATACATTTGTACAAAAAAAATGTTAGGAAACACCTTTTACTTGCCAAAATCCCGTTGTACCGTCTAGAATAAGTGAAACATGCACTTGATTATCTTCAAGACCTGTCACTATATTTTGATCATCTTCTCAACAATCATTATTCACAAATAATATGTTACACATCAGATTTGTCATGTACTGGCTCTTCCAACAATCCATAGACTGTAGTATAAAAATCAATAAATTTTCACCACAATTCACGGGTAAAGGAAGATACAAAATTATGTTGAAAACTAGATGAACAATAATACTTTCAAATTTGCAATGAGAGTAAGCAAGGGAGTTCATCTATATATTACCTTGAATGTTATTTGTACCCAAAAAATGTTGAATTAATTCTGGGTGCAGTGTAGCAAATCTTTATGAGCATTTACAATGTATGTAAAAACCAAGATAGTGTGAGGAAGAGGGAGAGAATGCTTTACTTAAGTTGAAAGAAATGAAACCCTATATTATTGATGTTTACTTCAGACCTAAAAATTGGCCATGTTTGATCCTTGCAGTTGTGCCCCCACTCATGCATAACCATTCCTGCAAGATATCTGATGAAGTTACTGATGTTTCCAGAAGGGCTGATTGCAATAAGGCCACCTTGTAGCCCATGCTTGTGGCTTTCAAAGAGGCTAATGGTTGTATGCATTAGAAGCTTGTCTCTTTGTGCTTTGTAGTGACATCTGTTCAGACATGTATTCTGAGCCATGATCAGAAGTACTCTGCAAATTATTATTTAGTTTTAAGGTTAGGCTGTTAATTGAAAGGACAAGGGGAATGTAAATTATCTAGAAGAATGAAAAGTGTTCCATATTGCATGTCTTTAATTTGAAGAGTTTACTCATCACAGTTTCTCGAAAAGTGTCCATAATTCTCCATGTCTTAGGTTTATCAGTAAGCTTGCTTTGGAAAAAGTGTTTCATGTACAAAATTAAAAGTTAGGATCAAAAGAACTGACAGCGTATTCTCTGCTGTTTAGATAGATGAGCAGTGGCGCAACAATTGGAGCAATGGACAGAAGTGATGGCTGAGAGGTCAAGTTTTGTGGAAAGGTGTTACCTTGAGAACCAGTTGTGAATGAAGATAAATGGGCAAATTGGTTATGTGAAACAGCCGTATTTGAAGCTCTTGAAGTTCTGGATTATGATTGGAATCTTAAACACTCATAGATAATTAATTTGTTTGCAGTAAATTTAACAGATGTGCTGAATTCATGAGGCTCATACAAATGGGATTCTTTGTTGCTTATAAATTCAATGTACAGTTAAGATTTCACTAGTTGGAGTTACATCCATCCTACATAATAAAATGTTACATGTCATAGTCTCAGTAAGGTGACCAGCAAGTTGATATGAAGAAAAACACTTGTGATCATTACGTTGTGGATATCCATTTATTGTGAATACAGTTGTTGACCATTTCCTCATATCTTATACTTCCGAAGGACTAACAAACTAAATTATATTTTAGTTCTATACTTGTAAAAGGTTAAAAAGTTTGGGGCTTGATATTAAAAAAGGAATACTCTTTGGTGTGTCACTCTTAACATCGCTTTGTTCCCTGGGCCTGGTCTAGTCAGAACTTACTAATTTCCTGTTGTCATTTTGTAATCAATTTTCAACTTGAATAGTCTGATTCTTTGGAAATGAACACAGAGAAGGATCATTCCTACAGATTGAGACAGTTGTACAAGGTTCAAGAGGGCAGCTTGTTCAATTACAACATGGGAATCATAGACCTTGCTATGCTCTTAGACAGTGGTTATTTATTTCAGGTCCTCATATTTAGTTCCCTAGGGATTTGGGATGTGCTTAAACTCAAAATCTTAACAGCTATCTTGCTCTAGTTCCCTGAAGCTAACATCATGTAAGCTAAGTAATTTTCAAATGGGAGGTGCTCCACGCAATACACGAAACCAAGACTTAACATGACTTACTCTCTGTCGGAAGCTTCAAACGTTCCACAATTTCTAAACATTTTTCCCGTGGTAACATTACCAACTCTCTATTTTCTGGCTGTTTACTCAGACCATAATTTGGTCAAAGCTGCTGTTTTTGGCCCGTGGTTCACGCTTGTTCGCGTTCATGCCAACAAACTTGAAACCAAAAAAGGCAAGCTACCGTAAACTTTGGGTCTGAACATTTATTTTCATAATGTAGCTGAAATTCTTGATATTTTAACACATTTCAAACATGAATGCTCAACAGAGCAAAAGAGAGAACAGTGAGAGGTAAACACGTAGGTTGGAATCAAAACTAACGCGGTAAAATGTCTGTCTACTCTGCTTATGTGTGTTTGAAGAGCCCTTCGAATTATCCAACTTTCGCAAGATTACTGACTACGTGAGAGTTCCACACCAAAACAACTTGTCCCCTTATTATTCGAAAGTACTTTGCTGTGACTTTTTGCCATAAACAGCCCAACCGTTTCTCGATCTTTTGACACTGTCTACACGTAAGGCAAGGAAGATAAACTACACAGATAACGACACGAACTCGAAACTTTTCGCCAGGTTGACCGCCATTATTTTGGTTTCTGCTACTGGCGGGTCAGCGGATACGCTCATAAGAGATCTCAAAGTCGCGCACGCGCAGACAGAATGCCCCTGTGCTCTGGACTCGGCTACACATCGATTTACAAAGGGGATGTATACGAGTGAAATGCTACGACGTACAAAAACCTTCGATAACAAGAGCGGGAACAACAACGAAAGTCACATGACACTCTAAGTCCTAAACACTAGGGAGGGGTTAGTATAGCTATTCATAGGTCCAGTCTCTCAGGCTTCTTCATCATTCTTCCAGAACGAGTACGGTTTGTAACAGTCATATTGGAATAGCATAAAGATAGAGGATTTATTGATTCTATCATGTTCGCCAAAGTTTATTAGAGAATCATCTATCAAAGCAAACGTCCTGTAAATTTTCGGGGTGGGGGGAGAAAGAACGACTATGTAATGTAAAGTTCTTCATCAGGCCTGTCATGGCTGATAGAACTTTTGGACGAGGCAAAAAAGCCACCTAGAAATTTCTGCAGACCTGAGGTGCCCTTAGACATTCCCTGCTAGCAGAGGTCTATTTTCTTTTGCATTTGCTGAGACGACGAGTACAGGAAAAGAGACCTCTGCCATGGGTCAAAATTCTCCGGCTGAGTTGAGCATGCGCAGCGGTTACTTAGCGACCGAATCCTTACGTGTTACTTCATGTTGTGCGGGCTCACTTAACAACAGAGGGATAACGGCAAAGGAATGCGTGGAACACAGCGGGCTCAAGTCACAGCCAGCAAACATATCACGGGGAATGCGGTGTGAAGAGTCCCGTCCAAGGTTATGTAGACGGCGATTGGATCGGAGTGGGTTTCGACCCATGGCAGAGGTCTCTTCTCCCGTACTCAGCATGGCGAACGCAAAAAGAAAATAGACCTCTGCTAGCAGGGAACCTTAGAACATCCGGCTATGTATAGAGTCTAACTAAATTAAAAGAACAACATCTTTTTTACCCCGGACAGCTTATCGCGAAATCACAAAATTAATATGCACAACTCACCACAGAAATGTCATCATGAACTCCTGCAAAGTTTTGTAGTTCTCGCATACAAATCTTAAATGAACGTGCTGATACGTCTTCTAACCAGACGCTGGCTGCATCATGCTTCATGCTTGATCTATAGTGCTCGGCTGTTACGAAGACAGTTGGTTGCGAAGTAAATTTCCCCTGTTAATGTCAAAATTAAAGGACACATCTAACTCCAACACGTATGCTTATTAGACAACGCTGTTGGTGAAAAACATTGTTGAAAAAACCTTGCTAACAATTGGTTGGGAGCGATAGCACACCGAGTTGAGAAAGTTTTGGCTTAATACTTTATTTCCAAAATCAAAAAGCCCAGGTCGTAAACACTGCGGTAGTTGTGACCTCCAGCTTTAGCCATTTTGAAAGATTAGAGCAAAAGAAAGACCGCCCGCGGTGAGGTCTCTAATGATTGTAGGAGGAATTCTGGAGCAGAAAACAAAAGATCATTTTGAGCGGATGAGCAAAAAATAAGATGATCAATTAATCATTAAGTTGCCCCTTGTACAGAAGCAAGAAATGCGCGGATGGTAGACATCAAAATAGTTTACTTACGCTTGTCAACGTGACAGTCTGACAACTAGTTCCAGTCCACCAACGGGAGAACTTTTTCTCACCCGCAATTCCTCCGGGAGGAGCTCCCTGATAAGCGACCCAATCCACAGTAGCAAAGCTATTTGATGGGTAATCATTTCTTCCTGCTCTGGTCACACATGCGGTGAATTGAGTACTGTTCACACTTTCAACCCAAGGAGTGGTGGCTTCATGGACATAGGCTGGGTCAGAGTAGTTCACATGATTCACAGTAAGCTGTATGAAGATCTTTTGGTGAGGGTAAAATATGAATGGTTCAAATTGAATGGTTTCACACTGATCTTCTGCCCAGTAAGGGAGATTCTTGAACTGATGTCTACCTTTCTGCAAAGGAAAACCTATTAAAAAAAATAAAAAAAAATGAAAAGAGTAAGTTGGTTATTAACAAAGTCTCTTTCACAACCGAGTATAGATGAGTATAACTTCAGTATCTCCTTTTGATGATGTTTCCATACCAACTGCATCATATTGTCAGTCCTGTGTTCAAGGTGCACTTAAAGGCCAATCATTGTTGTCGTACAGTGTATACATGTATTCTAATTCCAGTTGTTGTAAACCCCGTCCCCATTCAATCCCCC
>BLFP01005035.1:1234891-1247391 GCA_014634505.1 Montipora efflorescens
TTTTTTTTTTTTTTTTTTTTTTTGTTTAACCACAAAAGGGATTAATGGATTCCCTACTTCCCAGTTCCATTATTTTTATGCTGGAGTGATGGGAGAGGTCCTGGGCACGAGGTTGGGTTTTCAGTTTACCAACATATACTTCTGATTAACCAAAGAGAGTCATGGCTCTTCCTGTTGTGATCGTTTCGGTACGTTATTGTACATATTCTTCTTTGGTTGCATAATTATTCAGATTGTGTGATATATATATACATATAATTCTAATACGTGGCTAAAGAGACAGGTCCCATTGGATAATTCATTGCACAGCTTGCTCAGAAAATCTGCCGAGCCCATAACTCTTAGGGGGCTTTCCATTTGACAAAACTGACTGGCCAGACCAGGCATTTGGAAAGATTACAGTAACTCTACAAGGGCCTTCAAATTAACACACTTCAAGGATGATACACTGTATGTACTCTTCCAGAAGAATGCGAGGGATTATCATACAAGTGTTCCTTCAAATTGTTGCATTTTCTTTGCAAACTGACTGGCCTGCCCGGCCAGTTCTGACAAATGGAAAGTGCCCTTAGCTTAGTATGGACTTGAAATCCCATTCAAATTTGTACTGTCACTTTATCTTTCTCTCTTCTGAGTTTTGATTTATGTTTGAATGATTTATCTCTTTACACACCACAATCAGATTGCTATGAGGCCCATCAAATGTTCTTGACTCTCTTAAGCAGACCACGAAGTTCGTCCTGGAAATACTTTCAATCCAAATGTTCATTGCATCCTTCCTTTCATCAAGGTTTCTGTGTTGAATAGTAGCTTGGACTTCAGGTTCCATCGAAAATGCCTACAGAGAAAAATAAGTGAATATGTGCATGCAAACAGGCCATTTTGCTGCTTCGAGTTTAGTGAACAGGACTGTGCACGGCAGACTCCGAGAGGCTGAAGGTGTGCTTCGCTGCTTTTCTGAAATAAATTTTCAATAATAATCATAATAATAACAATGATAACAAGAAGGGGTAAGAATTGCTCTGTTGGTCAGTGAGGGACCTTCTGTGCGAGAGGTCCTTGGTTCGAACCCTAGGCCTAGTGACTTCACATCCTTGCTTCGACTTCTTTTTATTCTGTGTACACTGTAGCTTCAGGTAGCTTTAAATACTCTTAAAAAGAAGCACGCATCGAAAGAGGAAGGGGGGAAGGGGGGTAAAATGAATGCACCACTGCCTTCCTTCAGACATACAATAAGGTGTACCTTTACCTTTACCTAATAACAATAATAATAATAATAATAATAATAATAATAATAATTTGGTTTGCCATTCTCAGTTTAATCCCATTCCTCTTTTTCTCATTTTTTTACGACTTTTGTTTGTGTCTTCCGATTGTGTGCGTCAATGAGATGTGGTTTTATTAAAGATTATTGTCTTAGTTAAGCAGAATTGAAGAGAGTTCCAAAAAAAAAATAATAACAACTTATCAAATTAAAAAGGATTTAAGTCAAGTTAAATGTTGAAGGTTGGTTTAATTGACAAGACGCTTAATTATTTTCAGTTATCTTTCATGCTAAGACGATTTTCTGGTGACGTCAATTTACAGCTTATGAAGTAGTTTGGCTAATTTGAGATGACCTTTCTCTTAAGCTTCTTTGTTAGAGAATGCATTGCATGGAAATGTCGCTAAATAAATTCCACTAACAGGTACATGTCTCTTTATCCCAAGGGCATTTTCACTATCGAGAAATTTGGAATGAGGACTTAGTTTCAGTCTAAGGAACAGATCACTACCCATGTAAAATAAAAGTTGGGATCCCAGGCAGGATAGGTGGGATCCCAGGCAGGATGGGTGGGATCCCAGGCGGGATGGCTGGGATCCCAGGCGGGATAGGTGGGATCCCATGTATGTCAGTTGGGATCCCCGGTAGGGAAGTTGGGATCCCGCGTGGGATAGGTGGGATCCCGGGTGGGATAGGTGGGATCCCATATATGCTAGTTGAAATCTTGGGTGGGAAAGTCAGTATCCCATACTGCTATCTATTTCCTATGTTGAAGCAAACCTTGCTATGTATTTACTATGTCTTGGGGTAAAATAGTTTTTATATACAGTACTGTGCAAAAAGAATGCAAACGAATTTCGCGCTTTTCGCTACTTTTCGACGAAATATAACGAAATTTCGGGCGAAACGAAATTTCATTCGAACTTCGCCGAATTTTGGAAAAGCCTATTGTTTCAATCAAAACGAAAATTCGCAACGGCCTCGCGAATATTCAAGCGAAATTTCGTCGTGACATAGCAAAATTTCGTTGCGACATAGCGAAATTTCGCTGTGACATAGCGAAATTTCATTGTGACATAGGGAAATTTCATCGTGACATAACGAAATTTCGTCGTTACATAGCGAAATTTCGTCGTGGCATAGCGAAATAGTGAAAGTTCGGAGCGAGTATGCCCTCCTTCTCGATTGTCTCTCCAATCCGTCTTCCTCTTGGGTGGCTTCGATGACAATAAAATTATTTAAGCGGGCAGATTAGTCATGGTAAAGGAAGCGCTTTTACAATCCCTTTCTAATTCAGTCAATGCATGACATCTGGATTGCTTCTAAGAATTATGTCACGAAAGTGTCGATTGCCCATGTGTTTTCGAGTTCTGAGTAACCAATATGTCATGAGAAGTGTCTATTGCCAAATAACTCGAGTTTGGATCATCGCACAGCCCTAAAACTTTGACACGCTCATGATTTATTACCCTCCTACAACATCTCAATTTCTTGACTTAATTTATTGAATGGTAAGCGATTTGGTACTTGCATGACGTGAAAACCAAGAAGAATTGCTATTGTAGGTCAATGGTATGTTAAATTGTCTATGGCTGTATTCTTCCTGTCTCAAGATTGATGCATCGGGCGTACCAAAAATCTTATGTCTTTTTAGTGACAAAGTATCAATTGAATAAAGGAAACAAAATCGCTTGTAATGCTTGTCTACAGTTTCATTCAGGTCGTGTTTACACTCAAGGTTGAGAGAAGAAATACAGTTGTTGATTCCATTCATTTATTAAAATGCGAAACACTAACCAAGACTTTACAAAATTTCGTTTTAGGCCGCGGCTACACGTGCAATTTTTTGCTCGCGACGGTCATGCGATTTTGCTTCAAATTTTGTCGCGTCACCAGCGTGCGATGAAAATCGCAAGTGAACTGAACTGCCGACGTGACAACTGAAAAAATCGCAAGAAATTCAACTAAATCAAATTCTCGCGATTTTTTTCAACAGCTTTTTCTGCTGTCGCGTTGCCAGTTCAAGAGTGGCTACAATTGCGATTTTCATCGCGCGCTAGCGACGCGATCAAATTAGAAAAAATTGCATCACCAGCTAGGGTAACCGGTCGTTTCGCCAACGTGTCAGTTCGCCAACGGCCTGTTCGCCAACCGGTCGTTTCGGCAACGTGTCAGTTTGCCAACGTATGAAGTCGGTTCGCCAACGTCTAATGTCAGTTCGCCAACGTCCAAAATACTTTGTGAAATAGATCTGAAATGTATTTACAAATTACCAAAAGAAGATAATGTGACCTTTGATCCAAGATGAATTGTTTGATTCGGCTTGAAAATGTTCGTTTCACTCTCCCCAATCTCTCTCTCTCCCTCTCTCTCTCTCTCCCACGCCATCGACGGCTTATTGTTGTAACGCTGTCACTCGACCCTTACCGTATATAACTCCTGGTTGTTAAATTAAAGTGAAGGAATTCTTGCTCTAACAAGATATTGTTTTAGAGACTTGTCCTTCCGATAAGCAACCATTTGGGGGATTCTGTAATATTTGCGAGCATGGCGATGATCTCGTTGTCATCAAAGTTGGCCATTGAGTTTTTCAACTCTATTTCATGTATTTTCGAAAAATGAAAATAAAGAAAGAGTTGCAATTTACCCAGTTGTCTGTTTTACGCGCGAATAAAGAGATCAACCTCAAAAAAGCGGACAAAGGGACCACAACTGTCATTATGGATACCAGACAAAAATGCTAATTTCTGTCACTTTAACTATTGTAATCAATGCAGAAAATGCCTGAGAAAGCTATTATGGACGTTTGTAAGTAGAGACCCACATTTATGAGTCTACTCTTCACACACTTTAATTCTAATAGAAATGATCAGTGATTTAGAGGAATCACTACATGCATCATTGAAGTATATGTACTGTTTTTTTTTTAGTTGCCATGAAAGAGTATAAAGAGACACTTCTGAAAAAAAATTCTTTGATGGGATAGCAGGGAAAGCTCCTTTACAGCAGATAAAAATGCTAAATAGCAGCCAATTCTGTCTCCTAAACCAGTTATGGTTTGATGTATTTGGGGATCTCTCTTTGCAGACTTGTTATAGTTCTGTGGTTTATCTGAAATGGTTTAAAGCTTTTTTTGTTTTTAAATTTAAAACAAGAACCCAATCCAAAGATTTTGGCATGAATTAAATGTTTAGGCTCATGCAATAAAAAATGTAACTGCTTTGAAATCTGTAGTCTATTTTGTTTGTTTGTGAGCTATGCTAATAACTGTTAACAGCTTGACTACAATGGATTTTTTGTAGTTTCCAGCACATTTCTGATTTGCTGGAATATTATTTTACAGGAGCAGGACATTATAACTTTGTTTCTTGTTCCATGTGTGCACTAATACTTCTATTTCTCAGTGACTTGAAGCTATTTTTCTTGATCTTTCTGACCTCGTTCAAATGCAAGCATTAGGCATGAGATGTATAATTCCTATTTCAGTACTATTGCATTCATATAGGCTAGTCAAAGCCTATTTACATCCTATTGTATTTTTATGCAAGTGCTATGTACATGCAATTTTTGCTATGGGCCCTCAATTTCAGTTAAGTAGATTCTATTTACACTATATGTAAATGCTATGAAACAGTTATGTTTTTCCGATTTCCGTGTTTTTTTACAGCTATGTAGAGGCTATTTGTAGCCTATTTACACCCTATGTTATCACTATGTAAGCATTGTATGTAATTATGTATACACTATATATGTGTGTTCTGTATTTTCTGTTTTGAATCTATGTAGAAACTATGTTGAAACCACTACCATTTTTATTTTTGGACAAAAAACCCCATAACATAGCTTTTACATATGCTACGTAAAGGTTCCATTTGACTAGCTAAAACATAGCATTTCCTTTCAAAATATATAGATGAGGCATATGTATAACATAGGCTTTGAATAAGGCCTCTATATTAAATATATGTATATCATAACGTAACCATTTACAAATGGTCGTTACATAGGATTTATATAGATTACACATAGTGTCTGGTTCTACAAGGAGAAAGAATCCTGGTTGACATTCGATGCTTAATGGTGTACTGCAAACAAGCAATGAAACAAGAAAACAACTTGATGTGAACATGCGGCAGAGGATCGCAGACAAATGTCGCAATTTAAACGAAAAGAAACAAAATCGACATTTTATATACACTCTACATATGTTATATATTTTTTGAGACAATGACTTTAATTTTTGAAGAACAGTATTGTACTTCTCCTGTATTTTAATGAAATTTGTATATCTTTTGCAAATGATTTGATCGATTGTATAATAATTGCAGTTGGAGAAATATAATGGTTTTATTGAACATTGAAGTGGTCATGTTAGAAAGTTGCTTCATTTAATACAGCATCCAGATCATAGATTAATATTTAAGTCATTAAGATTAAATATGAGATTATTCCACCTGGTATAGCAGATTTCCTGCCTGGGATGCCAGTTTATCCCACCCCGGATATCAGATTATCCCATCTGAGATACATGTGTAGCATATTTTCCCATGCGGGATACCAGATTATCCCGGCTGGGATCCCGGGTTTAATAACTTTGATTTGGAAATTTCAAAATTGTGGGATTTCCCTTTTTGGTCTGGGATCCCGCCTGGGATACCGGCGGGATCCCGTTCCAAAATCCCACATTGGGATCCCGACTTTTATTTTACATGGGTACAAACTGCAACTTCAAATTAAGGAATGCAGCCTTAACATACACCATAGAATTTAGCATACAACTTGATTAAAGCACATCCTTCACATTTTACCTGAGAGAAAGTCACTTGGGCGCATTTTGTTCCGGTTGTAAAAAGAGCGAATCTCACTTGTCCATGTTGTACACCTGGCTGGTAGCCTTGAAAAGCAAGCCAATCGATGGTGCTGTTTGCACCGGATCCTTGCCCACCTGCCACAATACACGCCTTGAAACGGGTTGTGGAAACCTCTTCGACCCATAAAAGAACAGAATCGTGGACTTCTGCTGAATTGTTTCCGTGATTAACTGACGTAAACACACGGACAGGAAGGTGACCATTAGAGAAACGTCGACTGAAATACGCGTACTGGCACTGATAATTATCGTTGCCTGCCAGATGCATAAAAATTTTTCCATTCTCGGTTCCTGAAGAATAAAGGCAACACCATCACCATGATCAGAAGCTCATCTCTCTACTTGTAAATAATCAGACACTTTCTCTTAAAGGGGTATACATGTAGTGTCATGGATTGTACAATAGTGAAAACTTGGAAAGCAAAGGAGACCTGTTTACCTCCCACTGAATGGGAAACGAATATTAATAGCCAAATTTTCTTTCTATTTAGCACACAAAATCCATTCTTATGTGTTTTTGGTTGTGCATAGCCAAGATTAAAATGAATGCCAACTTGAAAACGTCGGGCCAACTTTTTCAAGTTCTCCTCTTGCATCTTAGATGAACTCCGTAATACCTTAGTGGTGGCTCATTTTTCTTAGAAAAAATGCTGGTATTCGATTTTTTTTATCTCACCGCGGTGATCCTGAAAAGGTCACTGAAAATTAAAGGGATCATTCCCACGACATCATGCTCCTTTAATTTATCGACACTGCTTTAATTCCCTCCAAGCATTTTGCCCTTAACCATTCCAGGCATACTGTCTCTATTTAAGTCGCATTCGTATAAATTAAACAAGAAAAAAAGAAGGATAAAGTGAATTCAGTTCAAAGAAACTCGGGTTTGAAAAGATAATTATGGAACGCCAAACGTGACAATTAAAAGAGTCCAAAAAAACAAAAAGTAAGTCGTATAATCATTGAATACATAGGTTTTACCATTAAATATGTGCTGTACTGTGTTATTTATGGCTAAACAATTGCATATATATAACTTATGGGGAGGTAAATATATTGCTTGAAAAATTGACCATATATTTTTCTCGCTTAAAATTGGCAGTTGAAATATAAAGGTTGTAAGTATTTTCGGAACGAAGCCGACGCGCGCGTTACGAACTTGCTCTGCATGGAAAACAACACCATAATGAAACATTCATGCTTTCTCAATATCGATGCGGCCTATATTTAACGATTTCTTCAATAGTATCTCCCAGTATTATCTCACAGGCCCACCATTATATAAATTACACGATACTAACTTCAAAGTACTACAATGTATTCACAGAAAACTTGGTGATAGTCTTTATTTAATGAGCCATCTTTTTATTCGGGCGTGTGGTACATTTATTGTGATCAATGCGGTTAGACAAGATGACTTCTATATTCTCTTAATTATGATACAAGTACAATGTAGCAGTGTGAGCATTCTACGAAGCATACTCATAGGAAATTTCCGCAAATGAGCCCTTGGGCAATTGTCAAACTATGTTTGGTTGTCAGCTGGAAACACTGCGAAGTCATGGTCGCCAAATGGAAGCACTTCTACAACAGAGGCACTACAGTTGGAGAGCAATAGCAAGGACTTTAAGTGTGTCGTATCATACTATTTTAAGGTGTCGGCATGAATAAGGGTTAGGGTCACTTCCACAGTGCCAAATTTCCACACTACCAAACTTCTGTGTACTGATTATTTGTGAGTAAATTTCTTGCATTTGCATTCCTTTCTGATGATGTGTTCTGTGCTCTTCTACCCAAAATAAAAGCTGTTGACACTTTAAAACAAATGGAACGTACCAGAGGGAATTTGGACACGGCATGTTATAATCATGTCTGATAACTGCAGCTGCTCTTCTTAGTGTTCTACTGACTGGGTCTGCTAGCTGAATTAACTAATGGAGCCTAAATCTCTGAATTCGCAACCCTCTTAAGTGAACCACCCCAATAATCATAACCTCTCCCGCACTGGGAGTTCTGCTCTCCAACTCAGGCCTTCTGATAGGGTGCGATTACAAAATGCAAATTATGCGATTTTTTCAGGGCAGATTGTGCGATTAGAGAGGCCAATTATGCGATAAATAATGTAAATTATGCGATTTTTTTTTCAGCGATTTTAAGCTTGTTTTATACGGTTTCAGGTTAAGAAAAACACTTTTTTGCTGCCCTAAGGACATTTTGAACACAAAGGAACAGTAATTATGTATCTCGATCGACATTAGTTGGGATAAATAAAAGTTGAAAAGTTGAAAAGTTGAAGGGACACAGCTAACATGCCAAATGAATGATCAAGGTGCTCGTCAACCACGAACTTCCGAAGATGGTCAATCACAATAGAGCCATACCCCCATTTATACGAGAGAAAATAAGCCGCGGCTTTCTCTGGCCGCGGCTTACAGAAGACTCGAATGTTCACCCCGTATAAATGGTACAAAATCTACGTTCACGTCTTTTTCAAGCCGCGGCTTATATTGACCTGGGAATATATATTCGTATAAATAGTTCCTTTTGCGAATTTTGTACACCGTGGCCAGAGTAAGCCGCGGCTTATTTTCTCTCGTATAAAAGGCCCTAATATTGCACGACGAGAAAAACATCAGTCCATCGTCCACGTGGAGCGTACCTGTGAGGTACTTTCTTGCTCGATTGTGAGCTGTCAGATCGGGCGGAATGTGGGAACTTCCTTCTTCGTCGAAGAAAAAGCGAGCGTTTTCACAACAAAGTTATCCATGAGTAAGTTTTTATCAGTTTCCAACGAAAGAAACTACATTTTGCCGAAAAACTTACAACTTCGCTTATTTTTCACAAATCTCTTCTAAAAGAGAAGGCAACTGTGTCATTTCAGTGGTGTCTATATAAGGGCGTGTTTGTGTTGCACCAATAGAAGGAGACTCGTACCAGGTCCCCGACATGAAAAATAAAGCCTTGAACTTCCAATGTTTACGAAATCGAAGGTGACAAAGGTTTTTTAGCCTTTTTCCAAGATAAATCATCTTAAAAATGGCGTATTTATGCAGGAATTTCTAAGAAACGCCTTGATTTATGTTTCATTTTATGAACTTTGTGCGATCTTTTGTGAATTATGCGATTTTTCGTGAATTGTGCGATCGGATGCGATTTTAGGTCGATTGTGCGAAATCGCACCATCGCGTAATATCAGAGGGCCTGCCAACTGTAGTGCCTCTGTTGTAGTGCTTCCATTTGGCGACCAGTGAGGACAAACGTCGGCCTTGATCATGACTGTCACGTTTGGCGTTCCCTAGATAATCACTTCAGTAGGGGTACCCGTTGCTGACTTCCTGATTCATATGCATTGGAAAAGCGAAATGACTAGAAATTGTGATACAAAAAAAATGTATTGGCGTAAATGCAGTTCGAGACAGCTTTTTAAATTGATTCCCACAGGATGAGATCATTGCAAAAGTACGAAACCAAAACTAGTGGAACCAAACTGTCAGGTTTAATGTAGAAATTTAAGAAGAGTATCCTGTTTGGTGTGCTGTTTAACATCAATTTATGTTAGCCCGTGTGTTGAATTGCATGTTGTATTTGATCCAATAGAAAAAGCTGCCAAGAAAACAGTGACTGTCAAGATCGACAAAGACATAAGAAGTTTCCAAGGAACTTTTAGTTTGTTGCCAATCTAGTAAATGGCTCAGTCATGGATATATAATTATAAAGTGTTTTTTAATTATTTGTGCATTAATGAAATCCCTACAATCTTTGTCACATGAGGATAACAACAACTGGCCAATCATCGAGCTGACAATAATACTCTTTCCAGTCCCCACCCTCTCTAACAACAATAGCAAGAAGACAAGTCAAGGTGAATTGCATTATGAACAAATTTAAGCACAATGTTGTTTCGGCACCGTATATCATTATAGTGCCATGGTAGATGGGGTAAATAGCCCCCTGAGAAGACATGTGGTTACAACTAAAATACTAAATCCCAGAAAAATTCAAGAAAATAAAAGAGAATCAAGAAACATTGGCTTTGAGGATGACATGTTGATCGTTTTCAAGTTCTCTTACAACTTCTTTTTCACCACAAGTTTGAGCATGCACTCTGAGCTTCTGACAGCTTTGTAACACAAAACTTCATGGAAGTTAAGCCCTGTTGAGTGGGGTTAGTAGTATTTGGATGGGTGACCTCAAAATATACACGTAGGACTTGCCGTCGGAAACGAAAATTCTAGTTTAATGCTCATTAAATGCGAACTAAGCAAGGTACAGATTTTGTTAGCCTGCTTTGTGCAAAACAAATATTGATGCAAAAGTAAAGAAATATTCATACAATGCATACAGTTTTTAAAAAGAGAAGAAGAAGTTTTCAGGAAGTGTCGATCAAGAATAAAATATTTTGCAATCAGGAAGAACATTTGCAACTTGAAAACAACTTTAAATTTTGAACCGAGAATATAAAAAGGTACCATCAGCGAAAAACATTTTGGGAGATTCATGCTACATTCAATTTTCCATTGTACTTTTGGCTGCACTGTCAAGTAAATCGCAAAATCGAAAGTGACATCAAATTCAGCGGGCACTGTGATCAAGTTACCTTGCATGTTTACTCCCAAAAACAAGGATACATCTGTGTCAAAATGATGGCAAGACACTGGGTTTTTGTTTTTGTTGGTTTGTTTTTCTTCTTTTAAGTGTTTTAAAGATTGACAAGAAATGTGCAAATTCAACACAAAGATCACAATAGCGCAACTCTTGAGGTTGCTGACCATTGTTTCTGCAAATCTCCTAGACGAGGTTATTTATCAACAGGTAATTCCATCGTTTTGGAAATAGCAGCTGCTTTATTATTCATCAGCGTCACAAATTCATGCAGATTTTGGAGCTCATTTTGTTGAAACTCCAGCCTGCTTAATTCCAGCAGACTTGTTCATGTTCCTGAGTTATGTACGCCCTACGGGCCTATCTGCCTCCATGGTCTTTATTTTATACACTAACTCAAACACTCACTCTTACAAACCTGGTGGCATAGTGCATACATGGCATCTGACAGGATGCGGCGATGCGGATCCACATAATTCCCTAAAATCTGCATCCTCCGCATAATAATTACATTATTTTCCACATAAAACTGAAGAAATGCCTGATATTAGTGATAAAGCAGCTACTTACCACCCTCACAAACACAAAAGCCAAAGAGATTGACTATTGAAGAAAACATGCCATTTTGTTCACAAGATGAAAGTTTGTAAGCAGTTTCCCCCCTTTTTTCGGAAATGAGCCTGGACTCTAGTTAAACCGTTTTCATAACATACCCTAGGCTCAAATTTTTTAAAAAAAGATACAAGGTATGAAAATTTAGCCGCAAGTTATAGTAGCAAATTAAAATAATTGCATCATTTGTAACTCTGGTAAAGTAGGGACAATCATTGCCATGAAGTTGTACAAAACAAAGAGCCCACAATACATATGTGTAAAAAACCGCTAAAAATGGTGAATGATCCAAGGGAATGGATCGTGGTTCAACCACATCACAATTTTGCTCCATATCTCCAAATATTGAAACAAAATTCATGACAAGAAACAAAGTATTTTTTTATCGCTTCATTTCTTTTAGCAAAAGTTTCGGCAAAATGCCAATTACCAACCCTTTTATTTTAACCGTGAATGCTGGTCGCAAATTGGCGACTCGGCCAGATATCTTAATCGCAAAGGGAAACAGCGACTGTATTGGTCGCAATTTCGAGTCCTGATTCGGTACCATAAGCATGTAAATGCATTGGACGGGCCTAATTATTAGTTCTATAAATGTTTAAATTTCCGCATAATCCGGTGTAATTTCCACATAATCATTGCATGTTTACGCATAATATGGCCAAAAATTTCCGCATAATCTTTAATTTTTTTCCGCATCCTATCAGAAGCCCTGTGCAGCATAGTGCACTTTTAAATTAAAGTGGTAGTCACAAAAACAGCCATAAATATAGATATGCAAAACAGCAAGTCACACACCTTAATTAAATTGATCAAAAATTACGAAATCCATGTTTTTGAGATTTCAAATGACAAACATTGAAGTTCTCATTTGACTGTGGTGTCAAAGTGTTTCAAACATTCGTACAAAGCATTTTACAGGCTTAGATTACCCCCAGTCCCTTCCACTCATACACGCTGCATAGAATATTTAGCTAAAAAGAGTTATGAACAAGCTTGAAAAAATAATTACGGTTTGGAAGGGGCCTACACAGCTGAAGTTGTTCCATGAACTGTTTTCAGAAACTGATCACAAAATCGCTGTTTCAATATTTCATGTATCTTCCACCAGTAAACCCAACTCAGTACATAATATATTAGTTGGTGCTCTATTTC
>BLFP01005035.1:1252391-1257391 GCA_014634505.1 Montipora efflorescens
TGTAATTCAAGTTTTGTTTCCCAAAGTTTTGCTTCAAGAGCTTATGTAGTTGTTCCCGTGAAGCATGCCAAACGATATTTTGTCTTGTTTAGACCTGCGCTTCCTAAAATAAAATATTGCTCTGTATCAGGTTAATACGACGGGCTCGACGTGTATACATTTATTGATAATTCAGAGTAGATGTTGCTAATAACACTAAAAAAAGGTTTTTATTTTCTCAAGGAACACCAGTTGAACTTCTACGTATATACGTATCCAGAACCGCATGGTTAGACGTTATAGTAGGACGTGGCCCAACCTCGTCCCCAGGGCGCTTTTCCCTGGCTTTGGGTGGTACCCGAAGCCAGGGAAACGCGCCTTGGGGACGAGGTTGGGACTTAGCCATAATGCGTGTTGCTGACGATGATAGCGTAAACCATTTCTAATCAATTCTCGACTTGTAACCGTTACCATATTTGAATCACATCGTAGATACTCTTGTTCTTTGGCCATTTCAACTTGAGCAAAAATAACAAACAAACTGCGGTTACAGACATAACGAGATAACGCATGTTGTAAAACGTTTTATGAACTTGACGTTTCGTACGACGTATACAAAACATGGACCCCAGGTCCATGGACCACCCCTGTGGACCCGGTCCATGGACCCCTTCATGGACTCGATCCATGGACTACCCCTATGGACCACCCTTTATTTTGTAAAGTTACAAGCAGAAAAGCAAGTCATAGTCTCGGATGAAACTGGTTAGCGACAAAAGTGACCTCCGTCTGCAAACACTTCCGGTGTTAGTCATCATAGGTCACTTCGCATGACGTTGATGACGTTGAAGGCGTAGACAGGCCAAACACCACTTCTATTAGTCAAGATAGGAAATCAGGAAGGGCTAGTTCTTTTGTTATTTAAAGACCCTGAGTGTTGGTCTCGCCGGGGTTTCATATCAACCCGCGACCTCTCGCACAGTAGTCTGATGCTCACACAACTGAGCCAACCGGTCGGCTGAGTCCAGACATACTAGCGTGGCATAAAACAGACCAGGCCAAAAAGGCACGCTAAGGCCCTAAGAGGACAATGTATTTAAAAAAAAACTTGCTCCCAACTGATTTCAGTTGGTAGAGCATTGCACTGGAATCGCAGAGGTCATGGTTTCCAATCCCGTTGAGACCTCCTGAATTTTTCATTTCTCTGTAAGAGACAATAATTATTGCTCAAATTGTCCAGACAAGTGCCAGGATGGTTTCTCTTTCTCGTCTAAAGATTTTTCTGCTGGAAACTGTACAAAAGAAGGGATGGTCCACAGGGGTAGTCCATGGACTGGGTCCATCAAGGGGTCCATGGACCGGGTCCACGGGGGTGGTCCATGGACCTGGGGTCCATGTTTTGTATACGTCCCGTTTCGTATGCTCCAATCTACACAAGTAACGGTTTCCTAAAGTACAATTAAATTTTAACATGAAGATTAATTTACCAAATAAGGAAAGTAATGACAATGAAAATAAACAGACTTGGCCATTTATATTTTTTCAAGCAGATTTAACTAGGTCTGTTTATTACTTTCCTTATTTGGTATTAGTCTTCATGTTTAAATTCAATTGTACTTTAGGTAACCGTTACTTCTGAAGATGTATTTTGGAGCATATGCATACGAAACGTCAAGTTCATAAAACGTTTTACAACATGCGTTATCTCGTTATGTTTATAACCGCAGTTTGTTTGTTATTTTTACTCATATTTGGATCACTCACGGTTTTTGGTAAACCACTCTATAAAGCCTCGATAAAAATCGTCTTGATGAAATGTGTACTTAATCTGGCACGAGGACGTGACTCGTTTAAAAAACGAGCCTCGTTCTTAAAATTAGATTCGTTTAAAAGACCCGTCGGAAAACATTTCCCGGTTTAATAGGTTACTTGCAGTTATAAATTCGTAAGCACGATACTAGAATTGGCATGTCTTTCCTAAAGTTCGATCCGGCAAGTTTAGATTATATTCCAGCAGTCTGGGAGCCCTATTGTGCCGATGGAAAAAGGGAAGATCTTGAGGCTGGTATAGGATTAGAAGGGGTTTTCTTTTCCTTTTAATGCTCTTTATTTCCCCGGTGTTCAATTTCAACCTCGTTCCCAGGGTCTCTCTTCTCTTCCTCGATTGGCCCTTGGAACTACAATCAAATTGTCCACGTTCCATTATTCCTCAAAAACCCTTTGTGTATACAATAGCATCAATCTCGTGAGCACAAAACTGCTGGCAGAATTTTTGTCCAATGTAATCAGTTGTGATTCCCAGAAAGGAAATTGATACACGCTACAACGTCATGCAACTTTGGAAAATTAGTGAATCACACAGTGCTTATTCAAATATTTCTCTCGGATGGCTTTCGTTATTTTTGCTAACACGGAAAAAAATCGTGATCTTTAACACGTACATTACTCTGATTAATAAATTATAAAACTGAAGATCAGTTTTGTCAGGCAAGGAAAATGACAGCGTCTGGTCTGACGTCCTTCTTGGTAATTGTGTTGATTTGAGCTAAATACGTCGATCACAAAATTGGGGTCCAGAGGCTACAAAATTATCAACTTTAGAGATCTCGCCCGATCTGGAACCAATCTGGTGGGTAGCTGGGCGCCACTGTCACGATTGGTCAGTGAGATACGGTATGGACTTTTATCTTTCATACTATTATATGACTATGATGTGAAACACAGTCAAGTTTGATTCAGGTACTCATCTTAGGTAATGATTCTCTTGACTCAACTTCCAATTGAACCAACTACTGGAGAAGACCCTTTTGCCAGTCTTAAAAGCCGATGCTGTAGCTTGCACATTAGGATCATTAGGTGAGGTCGCCGATATCGTTGCAACATGACGTAATCAAAAGTAAATTAGAAACCAGTCCTTCCCCTTGTAAGGAAATTAAACTCCTAAAGTTTGGTAAGTCTAAGGGTATCTGAACGCTGACAACTTTTCAGGAGCTTCAAGGATCGAGACAAGTTGATTCACCTGATTAGTGCGTTCTTGAGGCTGCTTTATCGAAAGTTCCGAAGCCTTTCGTTTGTTACAATTTTCACTGTATCTTAAGACTGAAGAGGCTTTAAGTCATTAATTTTAACAACCATTTTGCTTTTTACCCTGCGGGCATCGAACTGGTTTTTCCTATATTCTTCCCGAGGGAGAAACCACAGCGAGCAACGGTTGGCGGTGAGAAACTTTATCTCTATTATTAGCATATTCTTGTCGTTTTATGTCAATCAATTTCGTTAGTTCCCAGTCCGTACAGTTGTATTTTTAAATTTAAATTTATCTGTAACTGAATAATAATCACTTTTGATGATGTATATTGTAACATACGAAACGTTAAGTTTATAAAAGTTATGCATTTCAAGCAAATGTTTGTAACCGCTGTTTGCGTATTATTCCTATTGAGCTATCAAGTCACTGATGTTGGGAGCTGGTCATTTGTGGGTTCAAATGTTCCCGTGATGAATGATCCAACGAACCAAATGATACGGAGCCAAAACGTTATCGGGTTTTTCGAGAAACGGGCCCCAAGAATTTTTGCACATTATCCAATGTGTGGTGAAATTTCATAATAAAATTGTCTTTTGCAAATGCCTGATAGAATTTTTGTAACATTGCTTCCGTTGTCCCTTCACTCAATTTCTTTAATTTTAGCTTGCCATCTCATGAAGTCCATGGAAACATTACCCTCGCTCTTTGTCAAACCACCGTGAAGGCCTGAGTTTAAGCAAATTGGAGGGAACTTAAACTTTGGCAACTTTTTCAAAAAAAATAGACTTCATTGGTATATTCCATACCAACAAACAAATTATAGAATAAGAGATGCAATTAATTAAGTCGAATAAAATACAATCAATAGACTTTGCTAAGGATTTTTACTTTTCCTTTCGTGGGGTACCAGTTGTAGCGCGATAGTTAAAAGTATGAAGTGTCATACCAAGCCAGCATTAACTACTCCACAAAAAAAATTGTACACAGAACGTTGTAGGTCGTCCAGCTCCTCTGTACAAGCAGAATGTTGTATTCGAAGATGCGTTGCCCTGTTGAAACATTAAGAAAGGTGTATATTGGTGTATATATGATGCAGAGGAATCCATCACTGACTTGCACTTCTTGCAGTGAGCAATGCAACTAGTGAAACTGTATGGCGATTTTGAGTAAAAAAAGGTTCTCTTTTCCACCTAAAACTATTGGCTGTTTTGCATCTCGCAATACTCACACATCTAAAGACTGAAGAGGCCGCTCAGGGAACTTACAAGTAATAACGTTAACGTCAGCTTTGCATTCCCTGGTTAGACGCAAAACATGGCTCCGTAATTTAGCTTCTCGCCAGAAAGGAATAGTCGCGTTCAATCATGTATTTACTCTTTGTACGAAGTTTGGTTTCACCACTGATGTTACCTGAAAGACTTGAACTGTGTCAGTTGAAAAATCTCCCAAAAAAATGTAGTATAATACATCGCATCATTCGCCTTTCTTAATTTCTAAACCTGCAGATAATTCACCAGTTAATCTCAACAAAAGACCCCATTGCCACTAATAAGTTATTTAACACTTTCACGTTGCGATCACAGTTTTTCATGTTGTGACGTCACAACAGGTGCGTATATTTCTCTCAAAAGATCGTTTCAAATCAAGGAAGGTTCCGTCAAACTTTTAACAAGAGCTATAGAGGTGAATTAGAATTTTTTTTTTCCAAATGTTCCTTCACAACTTCTGGATCATGGATGCTTCGGTTAGCACTCTGGTCTTTCTTAGTGCCATTTACGGTGAAAAAATGCGGCGAAAAGGACAATCGACGCTTGAGGGAACAAGAAGTGATAACCAAGAATACCCCAGACTCCAGGAAACGGGAAGAGAACTCAAACTTATACAGTACCTATTTTTGAACTTTTTATACTTCGCTGCTATGGGCCTTACCGTCGTAGTTCTCCAGTTTTTCCCGTCTTTGATGATCGCCTTCCAACATATTGCCGTGGTGACC
>BLFP01005035.1:1262391-1272391 GCA_014634505.1 Montipora efflorescens
TACTCAACAAAATCACTCCATCGCTTTCTTTCCATAGCAACTTCCGCATTGCACTATAACGTCTTTATGCTTGCGTCATTGGCCAATCAGAAACGCGATATTTTGTTGAGTATATAATAAATATGAATAAAATGCTCATTCTTTTATTCAAGCATTTTTTTTTCTCTAGGTTGCGAGAACAAAAACAATCATTGCAAAAGTTGGGCTCAAAATGGAGAATGCAAAAAAAGCTCAGATATTATGAATGAAAATTGTGCTCTGAGTTGCAACAAATGTTAATATTGTGGAGAACAGACGTTGCTTGGTTTATCTCGTCTGGTCCGTAAAATTAACGCACAATAGACTGTGATCTTCAACTGTATGACCAACGTAAAAAAAGGAAGACTGGACCTGAGCTTAGTAATGGGAATCCCTTCGCTTTTCTTCCTTAAATCCAAAACAGGCGTAAGTGCAATAAGGTCAATTTCAGCCTTGCTTTTATTCAAAGGCCACGTAACTTAGCAAACAAATATGGAACGGATGTCATCATGCTAGCATCCAATTGTTTAAGGCCCGTGACCTCGAAGCAATCACTTTAGCTCAATGCAGGCCTTTATAACAAATTGAATGTGCTTTGTAAAAAAAAAAAGACAGAGTAAAAAATACAAGGGTGGCAAATAAAATCAGTATCACTTGATAAGGCGTTCCAAAGTAAATTAAAATGACGATAACTGTGAAAATCGTTCCATTATTCAACGAAATGATATATGAAATGATGTTGATATGAAATCAAGTGTAGCTATGATCCTCGCAGTTATGAACGCAATTTTACCAACGGGGTTGGAATCCGTGACCTCGCGATACCAGTGCAACCCTCTAACCATGGTCATTTGTGGGTTCTAACTTTCCCGTAAGGAATGAATCAATGAACGAAATGATATATATATGCTAAAATTACGTCCATAACTGCGAGGATCATAGCTTTACTTGATTTCATATCCGCAGTTCAGTATATGATTCATTTCATATATCATGTCGTTCATTGATTGACAACCGAGGAACTGATAATGACCAAAATGATATATGAAATGAATCATGTACTGAACTGCGGGCATGAAATCAAGCGTAGCTAATTTCCTCGAAGTTATGAACGCAATTTTAGCAATTAAGTAGAGAAGCCTAAAAAAAAAAAACCTGTAAGGATCATCGCTCTCCCGCTTTAAAAAAATCTTTAGATTTTCCACCTTCACAGTTGGATAATTTTAAGGTGGCTCTGAATGAAGTGAAGTGAGGATATTAGTCTCTCCAATGGGGCTTTTCGGGACTAATTTACAATACTTTGTGGGGAACTTTAGCCAGACTGCTTCTTACGCAGTTTACAATTAATTTTTATGGAAGTGAAAGATGCCCCCGTCCAGATAACGTCAGACCACATCACCGGGGACCATGTCCCCTACTCTTATCCAACAGTGAGTGGGTTCTCTAACGTCCCATACTATTTAATTTCCAGCAAGGGCTATGAGACGGGACGGGACCATTTGCAGATGTAATTGCAAAGGCAGCACTTTCTCCTCAGTTATTTTAAGACCCTGAGTGTCGGTCCGGCCGGAGTCGAACTCACGACCTCCCGCATGACATCCCGATGCTCAACCAACTGAGCGCTCCTAGTATGTTTCTTTTTAACTTTGCAGAAAGTTTACCTTTAATTGCGTTAGCCTACTTATCACTTTCCAGATATAACCAAGTTTATTTTTAGGTATAGGGTGTTTTTAAATAGCTATTTTGTTCCCATGGTAATTTATTACGTCACGTTAATAGATGCATCGTGCTAGGCATTTACATGAAACGGTATTGTAAAATTAATTTTGTGAATAGAATTTCCAGCCTATTTCTAACAAAAAGGTTAGAGTACAGATTAGCGTCTTTGTTAGGTCAGCGGCCAATGCAGCAGTTTATCCATACTTGAGGAGCAGCATTTTGGGGGGACACTTTGTGACGTCAATTGTCTGAATTCAAATACATGAGTGATGTTGTAGTTGGGGAAATGAGCAAGGGCACACTTCGTGACGCTTATTGAAATAGGAGTGCATCTAATTTCTTGCATTTCTGGACATGTCTGTTATCGTACATGAAGCATGTTCTCCTAAATGTCAGTACATACAGCAATGCTTCATGGGAGGAATACAAGATATTGTATAGACCATTTTCATAACGGCGGCCAGAAAAGAAAAGCCTATAGCCTCGCTACGACGAGCAAATTTTGTTTCAAAACGAGGGCAGTAGGTCTAATTAACATAAATACAAAAGAATGTAAAGGTAGTCGCCATTGATGAAAGTGGTCTATTTAATAAGTAAAACGTATGGTTTATTTGGTGTCAGCCTTAACTCGATCAAGACGACACTTTCTTGGTAATTTCTTCACTCGAAAGTGTCTGGGGATAGAACACTTTTTTTTTTTTTCTGTCGACTTTGGTGGCCCTTTCATTGCCAACAAACTGAGATTCCTTTGCCTATTCCCCCAGACAAGATACCTTTGTAACATGTGCTGTCCATATTGAAGAGGCATTTAGCCTGGAATGGGCACCGACTCATTTCTAAATGGATTCTTCCGAATGGTCTCTCGACGGGGTGTGCCAACTGAAGAGATATTGTATGGGACAATAGCACTAATTTCGTTGGTGGAAGTAGCGACTTAACAGGGGAAACTGTGCGGCGGAGACCAGTTGTGAAACTTTGCCGTTGTAGAGCTTGAATGAGACTAGTAAGAAGGACTTTGAAGTCGTATACTTTTAATAGAGAACATTCTATTTAGTCTTAGCAGAAGCTTATGACCCCGAACCGTTTAACTCTGGTTCAGAGTTGTTTTTTTTTATTTTTATTATAAGAATTTCCTTACTTGAATGTGACGTATTGCAGGTTGTGCAGGTTCCCGCGCATGCAGCTTCGAACTTAGTTTTGTCCATATTTGGGGCATAACTTTGGTGTCCTAAAATCCCCAGCTTTGTTCCAAGGAAAACAGTTACACGCTTCACGCAAGGTCATCTGCATGTGGTCTTAGGTTTTGCTGATATTTCATAACAAAAAGGGAAAGAGTATTGCGAAGAACATTTGATAGTTGACTTACCACCCATGCATGCGCAGTTGGGTCAAGAGAAAGAGGCCTTTTTGCTTTCTATCAGATAAGCACATGTTTACGCAAGATAAAATTGAATTGTTCCTGTTGTTATGGATTCCTCTCTCATGGATTTTTGACCGAATAATAATCCCGGCGAGCACTGCCTTCTTTGGGGCGTCCCAGCACGCTTACGGTGTGAAACTTTCGAAAGACCATTCCCTTTTCTGGTTTTCCCTGAGTGAATAAGTAGTTTGCCGTTTTTAACGTTACTTTATGTTATCGACAAACAGAGGAGTCACTCTTCTGTTCAAGCTTTATTACTGTCAGGGGTCAGTGCGCGGGAAAATTCTGAAGGCGTAGGCTACAGGATGCAAGAGCCTATAGCGGAATAGGCATACTTGTAGCGATCATTTAAATTGGTATGTTTGGCGTTTTGAAGCAACAAGGATAATAAAGACATGTTTACGAGGTGTTTGACAATTTTAATAAAAAACCAGTAAACACGAAAGATTTTAACCTTTTTTTTCTGTGTATTCCTATTACGGAGTACAGCCAAATGAACGCACCCTTAGCTTGTTTTTTTTTTTTTTCTTGCAAACCTTTAACATGCATAAACGGTTATTATCATTTGTTGTGGTTATCGTCATCATCATATATCAAATCGATATGACTTGTTATTTAAGTCTGTAATTACTGTAAGATTAAAATAGATACGGGACGAGTGATTGCCAACATTTTCATTAAACCATAACACGCTAAATATGGCGACCCGATTACACAAAAAGATAGAATAGTGAGGGCAATCTTTTCGGCTCGTTTTAAGTGGTTGTCTCGTAGAATACCTCAATATCAGAGGGCGTAAACTCGTAGCTTCCTCCTCCTGCATAAAACGTACAGGACGTTTGTCTATCATGAATTGAAGAATACCCTGGGGGAAAGGGGTAAGCGAGGCCACAAAATGTGTGCGAGTTTCGGTTGTTGGCAGCGTTGTTTGATATGTAGATATCGAATCCGCCAAAGGCTGGTCCGTAACTGGAACATATGTATATAGCGCGACTCTGCTCTCTTGACTTGACCTGCAGCTTAACAGGAGCGTAGCCATTGATGTTATACAGTGAGTAGATAAACGATTTGCTGGATGAAGCATAATGACAATAACCTAAAAGAAAATAATTACCAAATCTCTCTCTCTCTCTTTTTTTTAATCTTTATTATTCATGATTTTACGATTTACGATTTAGGAGAGGCTCCAGCACTTGGCTAAGTAGCCTGACTTCTGGCTGTTATACACAATTGTGGTCTCATTCACACAGAAGCCCTTCAAGCTAATACTGCTAAGCCGACCACATGCTGGAAAGGTCAGACCACAGCATCGGGAACACTGTCCCCTACTCTTTTCGAATAGTGTGTGCGGATCTTTAACGTCCCACAGAGTTGATGAACAAGGGACCGGGACCTCCGGCTTATCGTCCTTATCCGAGAAGACTTGAAAGCCTAACCATTTGCAGATTTAGTTACAAAGGCAGCACTTTCTCCTCAGTTATTTAAAGACCCTGAGTGCTGGTCCGGCCGGAGTTGAACTCACGACATCCCGCGTGACGTCACCACTGTGCTCAACCAACTGAGCCACCGGTACGCGGTAATTATGATTTGTGTTATAATATAATTCAAGTGAAGCTATGATCCAGTGACATCGCGCTTTATGAGAACTTGACCGTGACCATGGACAATCTTTTGCTCGTTGTTCACAACTGAGTTTAAACGAATTAAGGACAATGCCTACTATTGTTCTTGCGTATACGTTCTGGGTATCTCAACATATTGGGGTTTCCTATTGGTGGTGCTTACTAATAATAGGGTATTTTTTGCGTGGTTTAAAACTATAAAAAGAAAGCAGAACTTAGCCATTCGTTGCCTCGTACTTTACAGCGGTTTACTAATATTGTGGATTCATTTTCTTTGAAAAATGCGTGGTTACCCCCAATTTTCCTTTTGGATTTCAATAACACTTGTTAAGATCTGCTTTTCCCGCATAGTCAGTAATTATAAACTGCGCAATTAGTAGGCACCTTTCTTAATCGAAATCTTTTAGGAAAAGGGTTTGGTCTCTGCATGGTCAGAGCCAAAACATCAAAACAAAGCAACATGTCGAGTTTTGGAGCCATCTTCATATAACTATATGTACAAATGTTTTGTTTTGTTTTTTATTTTTTTGTTTTTGTTTGTGGTTTAGTTGCCGTGTTGTGGTTTCAATTTGGAAAAGAAGTTAAAATCCTAATATGATGAAGTTACTTGTGGTGTTAGCATCCGCTACACTTTTCGATGGTTAATGATTAACAAACACGAACCTTTATTTTTCAGTTAAATTAAATTCGATTGTCTCGGTGTTTAGGTTGGCTATGTTATTCCTTGCGCTTTTCCTTCCTATTTTCATCTGTTTTGTTAGCAGAGGCCAATTCTGTTTTAGAAGGGGAAAACACTTTATGTAACTACGTTTTCTATGTTGTGATCTTCACGTTTCGTGAAATGTGAAAATTGTGTTAACTAATATTGGGCGGGCTATGATTATCCACATGTGAATGAATAAGCTACAACTTAAAGATCATGCAGATAATTTAACAAAGACAGATAGCTTGTAAAATGGAGTAACCCGCCTTCACAAGGTCATTTGTACTTATACGCTAACTTGTCGTTTGTCTACAAAATTCTTCAAAATAATTGCACTACCTAGCTACCTGCTGGATAGGATTGGTTTATCTTTGTTTTTGGTTTAATTTTTGAAGAATATAATAAATGATTGATTTCCTAAGTTACATAGCTGAAATGCTCAGGTCATTAAGAGTTTGTTACCTGATTTTCACATTTGACGGTTCCTTAATCATTAACCATCGAAAAGTGTAGCGGATGCTAACAACACAAGTAACTTCACCGTCAAAAATTGAACCAAAAACAAAGATAAACCAATCCTATCCAGCAGGTAGCTAGGTAGTGCAATTATTTTGAAGTATTTTGTAGACAAACGACAAGTTAGCGTATAAGTACAAATGACCTTGTGAAGGCGGGTTACTCCATTTTACAAGCTATCTGTCTTTGTTAAATTATCTGCATGATCTTTAAGTTGTAGCTTATTCATTCACATGTGGATAATCATAGCCCGCCCAATATTAGTTAACACAATTTTCACATTTCACGAAACGTGAAGATCACAACATAGAAAACGTAGTTACATAAAGTGTTTTCCCCTTCTAAAACAGAATTGGCCTCTGCTAACAAAACAGATGAAAATAGGAAGGAAAAGCGCAAGGAATAACATAGCCAACCTAAACACCGAGACAATCGAATTTAATTTAACTGAAAAATAAAGGTTAGTGTTGTTAATCATTAACCATCGAAAAATGTAGAGGATGCTAACAACAGAAGTAACACAAGTAACTTAAGCATGTTAGGATTTTAACTTCTTTTCCAAATTAAAACCACAAGACGGCAACTAAACCACAAACAAAACAAAACAAAAAAAACAAAACAAAAACAAAAACAAACAAACAAACAAAACATTTGTACATAGTTAATATATGAGGTGTGAAACTTGATTTTCGCAAAACAGTCCTCAATACATAGAAGTAGAGCGAAGTATATATGGAAGAAAACAAAGAAGTAAAACTACAATCACATCCCTACAAGCTTGTTTCGTGGTCGCCCACTCATCAGGGGATTTACTGAGAATAAACTTTACCATCGCTTATATACAATATAATTTGTATAATTTATGCAGCTCGAAATGGACAGTTTAGTTGTTGCGTAGGAGGGCTTTGTTTCTGTGGCGGCAACAAGACACGAGTTCATTACCATCGTTCAGTGTTGATAGTTCGGGTCGGCAGATGATTAGGAATATTTCTTTGAGGCAGAGGTTACATCTTTTACTTGAGCTGTTGTATGGCGAGTGCGATGAGAGAATGCGCCAGGAAATAAAGTGTTCGATGTTAATGTCTTTGAAGGTCCAGATATACTTGCTGACTTCGGTGGAGTTTCTGTGTTTAGCGTGGCGGAATGATGCGTTGTGGTTTCTGTATCTTGTTTTGAAGTCGTTCTCTGTGAGTCCGATGTACGTTTCAATCGTGTTGTTGTCTTTGAGTGTAACGGCGGCTTGGTAGATTACTGATTTCAGGCAGTTTCCGTCGAGCGCGCATGTGTTTTTTTGTCGATAGTTGCATGTCTTGTTGATATTAATGGTAGCGGCGGCGGCGGTATCATCAGTCTGTATAGATGAAGCTAGGATGCTGTTGTTATGGTTGTTGATTATTTCTTTCGTGTAGTTCATGCAGCTGGTGTTTCGCTTGAAGATTTTTGTGAGGTTATGATTTTTGGGAAAGTGCAACAACATCTTCTGGTACAGCCCTCCTTTTAGCAAGAACATCAGGACACAAATTTCTCGCCCTAGTAGACAAGCGCAAAAATCATAAGCTCAGAAAAATCTTCAACCGAAACACCATCAAGATCAGTTACAGCTGCATGAAGAACACGAAACAAATAATCGACAACCATAACAAACGCATCCTAACTGCATCTACACAAACTGATGATACCTCCGCCGCCGCCGCCGCTACCATTAATAACAACAAGACATGCAACTGCTGACAAAAGAACACATGCCCGCTCGACGGAAACTGCCTGCAATCATCAGTAAGCTACCAAGCCGCCGTTACTCGCAAAGACAACAACACGACTGAAACGTACATCGCACTCACAGAGAACGACTTCAAAACAATATACAGAAACGACAGCGCATCATTCCGCCACGCGAAACAAAGTAACTCCACCGAACTCAGCAAGCATATATGGACCCTCAAGGACAACAACATCGAACACTTTATTTCCTGGCGCATTCTCTCATCGCACTCGCAGTACAACAGCTCAAGTAAAAGATGTAACCTCTGCCTCAAAGGAAAATTCCTAATCATCTGCCGACCCGAATTATCAACACTAAACAAATGTAATAAACTCGTGTCTTCTTGCCGCCACAGAAACAAAGCTTTCCTACGCAACAGCTAAACTGTCAATTCTTCTATGTCATCTGCTTGAGGGATCATGTGAGATTGCAATGTGTATGCGTACTTCAGTGCGGTACGTTGGACGTTCTTCAAGACAGCTCATGAAAAATCGTGGATTTTTCCCTTCATTTGTACGATTGTCGTCTGTACAAGGCTGTCACAAAGCGTTACTGCTTCGCAGAAGCACTTATCAATTTCCTCGTTGAGGGAAGAGCAATATTAATGCTGTGAAATTCGCCAATTCTCAAAGAAAGAAGTTGACCCTGTGCACGTGGCGGCACTGTCAACAAGACGGTGAATGAAAAATGGCTAACGACTCCACAGCACAAAAAAGTAAAAACCAGAAGAATTCTGACTGTACCACAGGCAATGCATGTGCCAATAAGGATGGTCCGACTCATAAGACTTGCGATGAAAACACTAGCTCGCGCCCGAGTAGAAACCCGGAGGAAGGCATGGCGGGAAAATCGCCCAGCAACGAAGGCAGCGAGCTTCTGAAATTCGGATCGATGCTAGCCGCATTAATTACGGAACTGAAAGATACTATGGCTGGGAAGTTTGACCATCTGGAAGAAATACTAACTCAGCCCGATATATGGGCCCAAGACTCCGAGGAGCACGATGATGCCCCGGAAGACGACGCGGACAACGATAACAGTGGTAGTACAACTGACGAACCGCCGAGCAAAAAGCCAAAACTGACTTCTTCTGGCGAGGTGGCCAGCAAACAAACGGTGTTCAACAGCATCGCGGAAAAAAAATGCAAATGCAGGAGAAAGTTGACCAAGGTATTAATGAGCAACTAGCAAAAATAATTAATCAGTTGATGTTCAAGAGAGAAAAACCTGGTGAGGAGAAACTGAAGGAACAGCTAAGTCACATAATGTGACCTGCTAACTGTGGTTTGCTAGTTACAACTAAAGTAGATGAGCTCATTTGGCAGAGGCTTAGGCCTCAAACCCGGTCTTTTGACTCTAGGGCTTAAGTTGCTCAGACTTGCATTGTCAAGTCTGTCATAGTTTTATCAAAACTGCTAGATAAAGCATTAAATCTGAAAGATACGTTGTCAGACTTGACCAAATCACCAGATAGCAATCTTGATGATTTGCAGACGGAAACAGACACTCTTATCAATGATGGCATGGAGGCAATTGAAACAATGAGTTTTGCCAGATATGAGGTCAATGCCAGACGCAGAGAGTGTATAAAACCTGACTCGAATGAGGACTACATGTCACTCTTCTCTCCTCCAGTGCCCATCAACCAATTCCTCTTTGGTGGTGACACCTCAAAGCGACTAGAAGAAATTGAGAAGAGAAACAAAGTTGTGCGAAAGGCTATGGTTCAACAAAGTCCATACTCAAGGCAGCATCACTACAAGAGTGGTGGCTCGAACAGATTTAGAGGCCGTGGCCAACGACCTCAGACTCAGCGGCAAGGCTTTACACAGCGTCCTTTTTTAGGAAAACGCTCCTCCCCTTACTGAAACCCATATCAGAAACTGCAAAAAGGGGGAGAAAACCACAAATGAGGTAAGGAACTCAAACATAGTCTATTTTCAAGGGGACTCTTTTCCCCTTATAACTACTACCCAATTCAAGGCAGGTAGACTGAAAGACTTAACTGGGAGAAGTTGACCTCTGATGCCTTTCTTCTTGACACAGTTCAACATTGTCACATTGAGTTTAAGCAAGGATTCCCATGTGACCAGCATAATGTAAGAGTACAAAAATTCAACAGCATAGAAGAGAATATTATTAATGTTGAAATTCTCAGACTCTGTGAGAAAGGAGTCCTTGAGGAGACTACTCATTGCAAAGGGGAATTTACATCCCCAATATTCACTAGACGAAAAAGA
>BLFP01005035.1:1277391-1281353 GCA_014634505.1 Montipora efflorescens
GGTTGCACCTGTTCCTTGTTCCTGTTCCTTATCCGGATTCCATCGATGGCATGTTTAATTTTGTTTCCTCCCAAAATTTTCAGTGATAAAGAATACAAACATAATTTATGTACACAGTACTGTAATTTGACGTCCGTTCTTTAGGATTGCTGTGCAATGAAACAACCAATCACCAGCAATCACTTTAAAAAGTTCAAAGCAAATTTACGAATTAACGATAATCGTTCTGAGGGGATCATGCTGCAACGACAATAGTCCAGTCCCGGGACTCCCTCTTACCCCGCCCTGAAAATGAGCCTGGAACCCAGGCAGGAAAAGAGAGAGTCCCGTGTTACTTGCAGGCGCATGATCGGAATGGCGCCATTTCTCCCCCCGAACTGCGTAGCTCACTGTGTGTTTCAGTGGAAGTATGAAACTTACAAATGTTGTTGTAGGTCGTGGATGTGAATCGCTCAACAATGACTAACAAATCTCCTGCTGGAACTCCAGATCTTGCTTATTGTTCATTACTTCTCTCGATCAAGTAATAGGATAATTAACAATTATACCGAGAGCGCACGTTGGATATGAGATGACGCGCAGCTCCGAGCTGGCTATAACCAGTCTCCTATCCAACAAGCGCGAATGGAATAATTGTTTTATTAAATTCCTTAAACTCCAAAAGTTTAGAAAGTACGAAATACGAGCGAAAAAAGCGAGAGAAATCGAAAAAAACTTGAAGAAAATGCGATGTAATACCTTGTGGTCAGACAGACACAGGCTTATCGCAAAAACATTTATTACCTTTTCGTGTACTTCGAAACACCGGAATTGATCCAAACATTTCACAAAAATTTTTTTCTTTCGCTTTATTCAGGAAGAAATTTCGCTTTCCGGCAAAACAAAAAACTTATCATATAAGGTCAAACTAAGGTACATGAGCTGATAACCGAGATTGAGTGAACCAATCAGAGCACGAGAAATGCACTAACCGAGGTTGAAAATTTAATAATTACACTGATCTAGTGCACATGTATTTGAGTTGCACAGGAATAATTGAAACTCTGATTGTCATATTCCTGATAACGTTACATAAAAAAATTAAACGAAAATAAATCACAACCTGTTTTATTTGTTTCTTTACGTATAAGTTTGTCTTGGTAACGCATATGTTCCCAATTTATACATATGCGTGCACAGTCAAACATCGATTGGCCGCGGGACGTTAATTATCAGCATTTTTTTTCTGGTCAAAATTTGTTCGTGAAGCTTGAAGATGAGTTTCTCACCACTAAATCGTTGAAAACTGCTACTTAAAAGCATTTTCCTTCTGAAACTCATCGTTAGAGATAAATTACTGTAGATTATATGAAATTGTGGCTCCGAGCGTTTTGCTACTTAGTGAAATCCTATGCTATATATACTAGTTCAGCCTTTGCACAGATGTATTGCGATCTTCTCTCAGTCGTCACATTTATTCGGCTACAATTTTCTAACAGCACTGCGATAGAGATTTTTCTTCTCGTTTTCCTGACACCGCAAATCACACAATAATTTACATAACTGATTTTTTTTTTGTTTTGTCGGAAATTCCATGATTCCATTATTTACTTATCCTCCCTGGCATCTAATGCAATATGACTGACTCATTCCGAACATGCACCTGCAAGTAGTACAGGACTCTCTCTTTTCCCGCCTGGGTCCCAGGCCCACTTTCAGGGCGGGGTAAGAGGGAGTCCCGAAACAGGACTACAACGACAAGGGAGGTAAAGAAGAGAGGCCCTTGAAAGATGGTTATCCTTTTCTCAGTTACTTCTCCTAATTATCACTTATTTGTTTTCTTCCCGTTGTGGCAACCTGTTTCAAACAAGACTGAGGTCTTGACAACCGTAGCTGATAATTCTTGGGTTTCACATGACATCACGGCCGTCATGTTGGTGTCCCCAAACAATGAAATGGCGGCCATGTTGGTGTCCCGATCCAATCCTCCCGGAATTGAAAGCTATTATTATGCTAACGTCTTCTTTTGTTTTCCTTGAAAAACATAGCTGTTGATCACGTGACTGAAACCCAAGAATAGACCAAATCGGCTAACTCAATGTTGTACCCAATTCAAATCTTTTGGGAATAAAACGTTTTGTTCTAAGTATTTCCATATCATTTAAATGTGGGTGCTTCATTGTCATGCAAATTCATCACAGAAAGAATCTTAACCCCGTGAGATTTGAATTGGTTATTGAGTTAGCCGAATTGGTCCATAGCATTCTACAATCGGATTGCTCAACCCAATTTCATATTTGTAGAATTCATGTGCCTTAGGTTTGTCGTAGTTTCTTTTTTCTGTTGCAGATGATCTTTTTTTTCCATGTTCAATGCGAATAATGGTTATTGTTTTCAATTGCAGCTAGAATTTATTAACGTAAAATTATAAGAAGTGACGAGGAGATGAAAAGAATTAAGAAAGATTTAGGTTAAATATGCAACTAGGGGCCATTTGCTCGAAGCGTGGTTAGCGCTAACCGTTAATTAAAAGGTATCAAAACCCTTCCCATGGTAAATGAAAGCTGGTTAGCGCTAAAGCCTGGTTTACACTGCGCCATAAGCATAAGCATAAACATAAGCATAAGCATAACGAAGTCCACACTTGTTGCATATGCACAAGAGAAGTGACATACGCAAGCGCAGTTAGATCCAGGAAAAAAAAAAAACTCGCAGGAGAATGAGACGAGTCACGTTCCAAAATAGCGGTCTTATGCGTATGTTTATGCTGCACCGGTTTACACAGTTATAAACGTGACATAAGCATAAGCATAAGCATAAGAAAATGGAAACGATTCCTTTTTCTTATGCTTATGCTTATGCTTAAGTCACTCCCAGTTTACACAGCTTATGCTTAAGCCTATGTTTATGCTTACGCATATGTCGTAGTGTAAACCAGGCTTTACCATATTTCGAGGGTCATCACTTATTTGTATCCCTCAAACTGACATTTCCCTTTTTAGTGATGTCCGAAAAAAATTGGAGTCAATGGGACTGGAATTCATGGACCATGACCATTGAGCTATCAAGCTATTTGGCATGGGAGCTGGTTACTTGTGAGTTCTTGTGAGTTCCTATTGCCTTAGGTGGTATAGCGCGTTTTTCGAGTCAAAATTCAAACATGTATTCAATTTAGCTATTTGAACTTTCAGTTTGGAAATTCAACAATTCAAACGTTCATTTTGGTAATTCAAACCTTCAGTTCAATTGAATCTTTGAATTGTTGAATGTCGACATGCAAGGTTGAATTTTGAAGGTTTAAATTGAAGGTTGGAATTGCCAAATTGAGGGTTTGAATTTCCAAACAGAAGGTTGGCATTGCCGAACTGAATGTTTGAATTGCCGAACTGAAGGCTTTAATCGCTGAATCAAACGTTTGAATTGCATGCTTAAATTCTTAAATTTTGACACTAAAAACTCGCCATACGTGGGAAGTGAAACCATAATGAAAGCTGATATCTTTGCTTTCATATATATATATATATATATATATATATATATATATATATATATATATATATATATATATATATATAGTAAAATCCAACTAGTGGTCTATTATCAATGCTGCGTTCTGACTATTTGTTATAGCCCACTAGTAGCGAAAAGCGCCGGCTTTGAAAACCAAACAACAATTAAAGTTTAGCTTTAACTAGCGAAAGATGTTTTGTCTCGATATTTTTTTGACCAACTGGTTGGATTTTACTAAAACATTTATTCCTCTCGCCCTCATGGCCTCTGAGTCAATAGCCCATTCGGCCTTCGGCCTCATGGGCTATTGACTCAGAGCCAATTCTCTAGGAATAATTGTTAAATATATATATAATAAGTTAAAATGCTTCGAGCCAACAGAGATGCTGCGCCAGAAGGATCCCAAAGGATTCACAGTCCAAATCTCGAGAAGATAATTTAAAATTGTTATAGAAAACGAGGACGCACAACCA
>BLFP01005035.1:1286860-1295642 GCA_014634505.1 Montipora efflorescens
GGGTTCATACGTAATTTACAAATTTCGTTTACGGTCGTTATAGCTTAATTCTGATCGTCATACTTCACGAAAGTAATCTCAATTTAGTGTTTTTTGAGGGGTATTCTCGCTATCCACAATCATAAAACCCTAAAGGATTTATAGTGGCTCAAAATCAGCAAAATACCCATGATACATTCACTGTAATTTAAGCCGTGTTTTCCCCCTTCCCTCCCCTCCCGAACCAATATGACGTCTGAAACCGTGAAAAGGTCTATTTTAAATAAAATTTTAAACTTCGTATTAGTAGTACATACCCAAGCAGTTCCTTCCATCATAACTGTATCCTGAAGTGCATCTACAGGTGAAAGATCCATCATTATTAATGCAGGTGGCATTCTCTGGACAGTTGTAAGAAAATCCTTGACACTCGTCGTAATCTAAATTGTGAAATAAATTTCTCAAACTCATTAATAATTCATAAACCAAAAACAAAAGAAATCACTACCGTGAAGGAACTTTGGATATGTGGTCTTCATTTGCACAACATTTCGCCAACAAATATCTCTTAAAATACTGATTCCTTTGAGAAGCAATATCAAACACTTGAAAGAGTGTTTCATCAGATATCTACCTACCTCAAAATCGGTTAATTACTCGCTTCTCGGTGTTTGCACATCCAATGAAACACTTCTTCTCGTGTTTGATATATTACATACATAATCAACCGACTATGCAGCGTTCCCAAATAAATAAATATTACTGCCATACCTAAAGGGCCGAAGTGTTATTTTCAGATGCTGAATTATAGTTTAGCTTCAAGTACTATGAGTAATAGGAGTTTTCGACACTTTCAAAATGGAAAGAAAACGAATTGTCTTCACCTGTTCTGAGGATGCGCACCCAAGTCATTAGCGCTTTGAAATACCTCACTTTCGCAAAAAGTCAGAGACTTGTTCCAACTAGTTTAGTTTTCTTTCCTTTACACCACAGTCTGTCATTCAAAACCAATCTTGTCGGATAAACAAGCACTTCATCTCGATACCGGCCTTTCAGTAAACCTCTATATTGACTTTTGTCGCGAATTTGGAGTTGGTTTGCCATGTTGAACGCTTCTCCAGGACCACCATTTTGGCAAGGAATAAATGGAGTCAGTCTGTTGGTGGAAAATTTTAACGCGAACCTCGGCACGATCATGAAAGCTACATTGCGATTGGCTTACTTCGAGAGCGGAATGAAGTTCGCGTTGCATTAGCCTCGTAAGGACGAGGAGCGTTCAGTTGAGCCTTCGCCTTAGAGGCTCTTAAGGATACTATGCTTTGGCTAGCTCTAAGCTGTATCACTTCATGCTAACTTCCTACCTTTCTTACAGCTGTACTTATGGCAGCTTGAACAGTCGACATCATTCCATTTGAATTTGTGAGCCTGAAGTGAACCGAGGGTGTGCACGCAATCCTCATTACGGAAGTTATTGGGTTGATTCGTTGCCCAGTAATGGAAGTCAAATCGAGTTCCATCACTCCAAACGAACGTTCCTTCACTATTTATGTCAGACAAACCGAGCCAACCATTTGCTCCGTTGTGTAAATTTTGCAGAAAGACATTTTCGTCTTGGCTGTGAACACTGGGGAGGTTGGCTCCCTGTGCAGCACACCTGCTCTCGCCATTCCTCCAGGAATCACAGGGTAATACCTTTTGGTAGCAATATCCTTTAAAATAGATCCAGTCATCAGGGCAGATGTCTGAAAAAAAAAAAGAAAAAGGATGTGTCAAGAGTCGACAGGTTGATCTCAAAGTTCCATTTTTTGAGAAGATGAGATACGAAGTCCTGAGATGTTGTTGCATGCTCTGTTTCTTATTCTAGAACGATCCCAACCTAACCCAGTTAGTACCTTTGACAGTTGAAGAGGCTGTGTCACGGAATTTAGCCAAATTCACCGTCTGGAAACTGGCAACCAAACCAAGCGAAACATTAAAGTGAAGGAAGGTTTAAATAAACAGCAAATACAAAAGGAAGCAGGGAAGGGCAAAATTGAGGAAGATTAAATGGATTTTGATTGAGGTTTTTGAAAACTGTTCAGTCTAACAGTTTTTCAAAGTTGATCTCTGTCGGTTATAACGTTAATTATAGTTTAAATGAGTGTTGTCCTAAGTAGAGTATGTTCAAGTATGTAAAGGACACCAAGTGAGACCTAACGCCACTGTTCATAAGATGGATGAAGAACCTTCGCTGATCTACAGCATCAGGAACTTCTTATGCATCACCCAAGGACAAAGAAAAATCTCTGACCTGGGTGGAGCAACGGTGATGTAATCCGGAGGTCGTGAGTTCGATTTCCATCCGGGTCAGAATTTTTCTCTGTCCTTGGGTGATGCGTAAGAAGTTTCTAATGCTGTAGATCAGTGAAGGGTCTTCACCCGTCATACGCACAGTGGCGTTAGGCCTCACTTCCTGTCCTTTACATATAACTTTAATTATGTATGCTCTACAGGCATTTTTTTTTTAAACGAAGCTTTGGTTTGTGTTGTTTAAAAGTAATTTCTGAGTTAACGTTAAGTTGTAGAGTGAGAAGGAGCGCGTAAAGGGTAAAACGAAACAAAATGAACTAAACTACCGTGACACAGCTTGACTCTTCCAAGATCTTATTTACCTGCTAACACTGCGTACGACACTGCTAGTGGGTCAAACCGCTGAACAAATAACTCTTTCACGCAAATTCTGAATCTTGCATTGCTGATGAACTTAAAGAAGAAACAAGGACAATGAGCAAAAGTGACTCAAAGTGCGAAATGCAATGCGTACAACATCACAGCTTCATATTCAAGACCCTGCCAATTGCTTGGTGTACTTGGATGGGAAGATATAATTACAAAATCTCAATATATTACGGATATTCTCCCCGCAGCGGGGAGAGGAAAACTGAAAAATGTTCTTCCAAACATTGTCCGAGCTCATGTACGATGAAAGATTCAATGATTCTGACAAAATAATTATATTAGGAAGGGACTTAAACGTAACCATGGATCCAGATCTAGACTGCTCGGGGGGAAACCCAGTGTTACTGGGACTCAGTTCAGTGTGTGGAGGACATTTTGATGAATTTGACGATTTAGTAGATATCTGGAGAATCCGTAATCCCGACATAAAGAAAATAACTTGGAGACAAAAAAGCCCAATTATCCAGAGAAGCCTTCATTATTAGTGATTCCTTACAAGATGATGTAGCAAAAGTCCATATAGCGCCAGCTATATATAAGAACGGATCACAGTGCAATAACCTTAGAAATCGATATTCTGGATGGTCAGCAGCGTGGCCCATCTTTTGGAAATTCAACAACAGTCTCTTGGATGACGCTTTGTTTGTTCAGCGTTAACGTGAAAAATTTCCAATGTGGCTCGATGAAATTAATTTCTGTGTTGATCTGAGAATTAAATGGGATTGGATGTAATACAAAATTCGCGAGGAAAGTATATCTTTTAGTAAATTGAAAGCTCAAGAAAGGACATGGAAAATCCAAACAATTGAAAATAGGCATAAAATATGCGAAGAGAGAATTGCATAATCACCAACGCAAGAAAATCTTAAGCTTGCCAACCTGGAATCGGCTAAAGCGGAGTACGAAAAAGAATATGACTACATTGCAAGGGGCTCAATCATCCGATCCCGTGCTACATGGTACGAACAAGGGGAAAGGAACGGCAAGTATTTCTTGAATTTAGAGAATAGTAATAAGAAGAAAAGCTGCATAAGAAAACTTATTAGAACAAATGGAGAAGAGACTACTGCCCCGAGCACTATTACGAATGATTTTTACAGTTTTTACTCGAAACTTTCCGACGAACAGTCAAGAATACGAAGTGGCTATTCAACTTGTCCATTTCTTGAAAATTTCTCTTCATCTGCTAAGTTAACTGAATGAATGTTAATTTCAATGCGTGAAATGTGTGAGGGCCAGTTAACTTATTCCGAATGCTTCAAGGTTTTGTCGACCTTCAACAACAATAAAACTCCTGGGAACGATGGGCTCACAGTAGACTTTTACAAGTTTTTTTGAGCAGAAATCGGATCGCTTCTAGTTGACTCCTTGAATTATGCCTATGTTCAAGGAGAATTATCAACGACGCAAAAACAAGCCGTAATAACTTTAATTGAGAAAAAGGACAAAGACAGGAGATTGATCAAAGACTGAAGACCGATTTCTCTAGTAAACGTTGACGTCAAAATTGGTTCTAAAGCCATTGCTAAAAGGCTAGAGAAAGTTTTGTCTCATATCATTCATTATGATCAGAATGCCTTTGTCAAAGGACGAACCATTTTCGACGCACTTCGTGCGATAAGCGATGCAATGGAGTTTGCAAAAATGCGAGACTGCCAAAGTATAATGACTGCAATAGACTTTGAGAAAGCCTTCGATTCGTTGAATTGGAATTTCCTTCTCAAATCGCTGGAATTCTTTGGCTTTGGTGAATCCGTTTTAGCGTGGATCAAAACGTTTTACAAAAATATAACAAGTTGTGTAATTAACAATTGTTTTTCCACGCGGTCTTTTAATCTTAAGAAGGGCGTTCGCCAAGGTGACCCGCTCTCACCATCACTCTTAATAATAGTACTTGAATTCTTGGCATTATCGATACCTAATAACCATGAAATCAACGGCATTGTAGTGGACGGTAATGAAATCAAATTAGTCATATTTGCTGATGACATGACATCATTTGTTAGGGAAAAGCTATCGTATCGCACCCTTTTTGATACTCTTACTCTGTTCAGTACATACTCCGGATTGAAGGTAAATCACGAAAAAACGGAAATTCTTTTACTCGGGAATATGAAAGTTAGTAGCTCAGAACTAGGCGTAAATGAAATAAGTAAAGTCATTAAAATTTTAGGGGTGAATTTTACCTTTAACCACTCACTGTTTTATGAACTAAATTTTGAATCAACAGAGAAATCTCTGAGAGGATTGTTGAAGGGCTGGAGTTGGAGAGGACTTACTTTACTTGGAAAAATTCAAGGGATCAAATCTTTCGCTATACCAAAGATCTTATGCAGGGTTGTTCTTATTTCAAACAAAAAAGAGTTTATTAAAAAAAAAATTCTTTATTATATTCTTTTGTTTGGAAAGGAAATGACAAGGTAAAGCGCACAGCTTTTATCAACCCAATTGATAAAGGAGGCCTAAAAATGCCCAATATTGAGTCTATGATCTCTGCCCAAAGAATAAGCTGTATAAAGAGATAGCAGTCCACCGATCGTGCTAGCTGGAAGTTTTTTTTTTTTTTTGGATTTTTATCTTAAAAAAGAAGGGGGGAATTCTTGTTCCATTGTAATTTTAACTACACTAAATTATCGATAGCTCTCGAATTTTACAAAGAATGCATCGTGACATGGGCCCTTCTAAACGAGGACAACCCTTCCTCACTCTCTGAAACAGCAAACCAAGTCATATGGAATAATCGGTTTATTTGTATTGAATCTAAGTCAATTTATAACAATAGGCTGGTTGATCTTGGAATTGTTAAAATTGGAGATCTCTACGATAACAGGGGAGAGCTCAAGTCGAATAAGGAGGCATTTTATTCAACTCTTTCACCAATTGAACATTTCCTACTTTTCAGTCTTTTTGCTGCTTTTCCGCAAGAATAGTGCAAAGTATTAAAAACAGATAAAATTTCTATCGCCTCAAAAACAAATGACCTAATCCCAGATGATTTTTATTTACGCATTGAAGGGAAAAGAGTTAATTTCCAAAGTCTACAATCGAAGTCATTATATGAAAGTTTTGTTTCTAAGATATCTACTACACCAACAGCGCAGAGGAAATACGACGTTTTTTTTCAATACCCACACATCCCCGTTAGACTGGGAAAAGACATACTTGCTGCCTTTCAAAACAACATTGGACACTAAATTAAGAGAATTCCAATATAAACTATTAAACAGGATCTTGTACATCTTGTAAGATGCTGCTTAGGTTTAAAAAAGTCGATTCTCCTTTATGCGATTTTTGTGAAAAGGAGTTAGAGACCATAGAACATGTTTTCTTTTATTGTACAGAAGTGGGTATTTTTTGGGTCGATTTGAAGACTCTCCTTAATTCTGTAAATATAACTGTTTGCTTTGCAATTGACATCAAGGATGTTCTTCTCGGGATTCTAGATACGGCGATAGTATAAACATCCTAATCAATTACGTTGTCCTTGAAAGTAAGTTCTTTATTTATCGCTGTAAGTTAAATAAGGGCCCTCTAAAATCTAAAATTAAGATTGTTAGTCGATAAATTTAAGAAAACGTTTGAAACTGAACGCGTTATTGTGAGAAAAAGCAATAAAATCCATTTCCACGACAAAAAGTGGAAACCTCTAATTGCATTAATGCAATGACTACAATAGTAGCTGTTATCCAAATTTTGTTTTCTGTAATTCCCGTACACTTTATTTATACTTTTATATCTATTTTTATTTAAATTTGTTAAGTAATTCTTGGTTGTTGTGTAGTGTAGTGTAGTGTAGTGTAGTATAGTGTATCATAGTTTTCGTTGCAGTTGGTAATTAAAGAACTTGTGCAAGTATTGTAAGCCATGTTTGTATCTTGTTCTACGTTTTTGTATTATATACCTATACAGTCAAAAAAAATTAAAATACCAAAAAAAAAAAATCTGAAAAATCAGCAATTGTAAGCAACCCATTTTTTTTTTTTTTTACCCTACTCTCTCTACCCGGGAAACCCACACGCATTTTAAATCTCTACCTCAATCCAGTTGACAATTCCGTTGCAATCTGGCGATGTATTCCCTCCTCCGCTAGAATGCTTGGCCGTAAGTATTACTGTTGGGTAGTTATTGTACGTCCGCGTGAAATTCACGTCCTTAAATCACAAAACAAACCATTTTTTGTCAACAGGTCGTGTTTACTTAAATAGCTCTCTCTCCCTCTCTCTCTCCCATGGCGAGTCAATTCCAAACAAACAAGTATGTCGCCACTAAAAGGGATCGGAGAATGAAACCCAATACCACCGCAATCGTTTTGCAGTTGAACTAAAAAAATTGGATCAAGTTAGCCTGTAGACCTTTACCACATTTACAATTACAGAGATTAAAGGAGTTGTGTCACGGCTACTGCGCATGCTTGCAAATGAGAAATTATGCAAATAACGCCATGTTTGTATGAGCCCAAGTGAAAAAAGTAGACTCGCGTTGTGAAACTATTCTTTTATATTTCCGTTCCAACGTTTTGCAGAAATGAGACTTTCTTCGGAGCAAGGTAGCTCTGTTGCGGTATTTATTCGTTTTTTAATTTGGCCACAACTTTTCTTTCTGTTTTTGTAGTCAGCGAATCGCGTTCTACTCTTCTGGACTTAAAATACAAAGGTTTATTTCACTTGATTGCGCGAAATCTGGTGAACATTGTTTCCTTCCCGTTTGCGCAGGATAACTCTTGCCAGTGTACAAGCACTTGCTCTACGAAAGCAGAAAGAAAAAGGACTGGATGTCCTTGCAAAACAGCCGATCGCCACTGCGGAAAGGCCTTTTCTTGGAGTCGACGAAAGCCATGCAAGAACACAGAAGTAGGGAAACAAAGCTCGGTTGAAGTATAAAGTAAGCCAGTAGAAGTGCCTTACAGTTTGCGTGTTCTTTTTTAAATCATGTGAAGGATGCAACCGTGGCATCCGGAGGATGGTGATTCCTGAAAGGACCTCCAGGTCAATCGGATAATGTACGGAGGAGTAAGAACGGGACTTGGAAAATCGACGAGTGAAACTACAAATACTGTACTATAATTCATTGACCATGGCACAAAAGATAGTCGTTTAAAAATCTCATCTCCTATTCTTTTAACCAGTAAGTTTTCCTAGCACAAGTTGTTGATTATTGCTTCTCCTCAATAGAGCAAATTCTATTTTGCTTTAGAGTCTCGTCTGTTAAAGTGTGCAAGGTTCCATAGGGAAGGCCCCTTTTTACCAGTTATTTTCTCGGGAATTACACTCGTAAATTACGTGTCAAGCTGCTACACATTTCCAACCTGTGCAATTTTGACAAATCTATCCGTGCAATTTGCATTGTTATTACACTACGACAGAATTTGACAAAAAGGAATTGTCCAGCTATGCTAACAAATTTCTGCACTTTTTTTTTAACCTCACAGGAGTTTATCCAGACCCTGGATGAAGAGTTGGCAAAACAACTTGTGTTAAGAGCACTACAGAGGTGAGTGGGCAGTATGGACTATATAGATACGCTTCTTGAGGACACAGAAGATGAAGACGACACTGACCCATCGGCCCTTCTTGTATCTCCTTCAGAAGTGTCAAGTCCAGCATCACCAAACCCTGCCCAACCTAACACCCCAGCCTGAGACTCGAGCATATCTGAAACATCGACTTCAGATGGGCCCTCATCCTTCAGGCCACCACCAACAGCATCTCTAACAAGGTCAATTGAACCAGTGCCCGAGTGGTGCAAATATGAACATTGCCGCAGAATGTCACATAGGTTGAGAACCGGTGTTGTAGTTCTCGAGCCTGTGTCTCTCACTTAGTGTGCGCTTTTGCAAGCCATGTATCCCTGGACCCTGACTAAGAGTTAAGAGTTAAGGTGATACCAGGATCGACAGAAAGAATATAGCTACCTTGGCAAACACAAAAGAAGGGTATGCCCATCATGCTGTGTCTGGATAATTCAAGAGCGCTACCCTTCCTGAACTGGGGTGTATATGGGGTTCAAGCCTCACCAACATGAAAATAACACTTGAGAGGTTTCCACAAGAAATTTTTGAATGCACTTAGTTTGTTCGACCTCATGG
>BLFP01005035.1:1300666-1312405 GCA_014634505.1 Montipora efflorescens
CTTATTCAAGCTGTTTAAGGAAAATAAGACATTTTGAACTACCAAGTTTTAAGACTAATCATTCGAAGAACTCTTTAATTTTTTTATAACACTAATTTTTTTTTTAATATACAGAGATTAATTTCCGTAAATATCTGTTCGGAGGGAAGGTTGGCTAGAATTTTCGAATATTCAAAATCAGATTTTCCCGGTGCACAAAGAGTTGTGAACATGATTTTTCTGAATACATTCCCTAGATAATTCGGAAAAGTGTTAACGGGTCTTGAGTGTGCGATGTCATTTCGAAACCACATTGAAGAAGTTCACTCTACAATTGTACTGATCTGATTAAGAGTTAACTGATATTTTGATACATTTTCGCCAACGTTTGTTCGAGAATCATCTATCAAAGCAAACGTCCCGTAAATTTTCTGGGAAAAAAGGACGACTATGTAATGTAAAGTTCTTCATCTGACCTGTCATGACTGATAGAACTTTCGGACGAGGGAAAAATGCCCTCTAGAAATTTCTACAGACCTGAAGTTCCCTGCTAGCAGAGGTCTATTTTCTTTGGCGTTTGCTGCGCGGACGAGTATGGGAAAAAAGATCTCTGCCATGGGTAGAGATTCACTGAGTTGAGTATGAGAGGCCGTTACTTACCGACCGAATCCTTACGTGTTGCTTCATGGTGTGCGGGCTCACTTAACAACAGAGTGATTACTGTAAAGGAATGCGTGGAACACAGTGGGCTCACGTCACAGTCAGCAAACATGTCATTGGGCATACGGTTTGAAAAGGCTGTGGACGGCTGTTGGATCGGAGTGAGTTTCGAACCATGGCAGAGGAGTTGTCGGCCCAGCGAACGAAAAAAGAAAAGAGATTTCTGCTAGCAGGAAACCCTAGAACATCCGGCCATATACAGAGTGTCACCAATTTAAAAGAACAACATTTTTTTTTTACCCGGAAAAGCTCGTCGCGAAAATACAAATTAATATGCATTGCTCACCACAGAAATGTCATCATGAACTCCTGCAAAGTTTTGTAGTTCTCGGATACAAATCTTAAAAGAACGTGCAGATACGTCTTCCAACCACACAGTGGCTGCATCATGCTTCAGGCTTGATCTATAGTGCTCGGCCGTTACGAAGACAGTTGGTTTTGAAGAGAATTTCCCCTGATAATTTCAAAATTAAAGGAAACATCTAAATCCAACTTGTATGCTTATTAGACAACACTGTTGGTAAGAAACATTGTTGAAACAACCTTGCTATCAAGAGTCCATTTTACCTGGCCTGTGAAAGTTGACCTTGTTTTAATAGAAACCTCACTGCCTTTCTTATGTAAATTTTTACTAATTAGCATGTCAACAACATCATTAACATAACAAAAGGAAGGGAGATCTGTATCATAAAAAGGTCAACAACAACCGCACTTTCATTTAAGGGCGGGTAACTAAGCACACAACTGTGAAGAGGTCTGTTGGTTGAGGAAGGTGTTTCGTTCGTTACTACATTTCCAAAGTGCCCCGGTCACAAATAAAATCTGATTGTAAACGGATGAGCGTAAAATGAAAGATGATCAATTAAACATTAGGTCGCCCCTTCCACAAATACAAGAAACGCGCGGATGGAAGACATCAAAATAGTTTACTTACGTTTGGCAACTTGACAGTCTGACAACTAGTTCCAGTCCACCAACGAGAGAACTTTTTCTCTCCCGCAATTCCTCCGGGAGGAGCTCCCTGATAAGCGACCCAATCCACAGTAACAAAGCTATCTGATGGGTAATCATTTCTTCCTGCTCTGGTCACGCATGCGGTGAATTGAGTACTGTTCACACTTTCGACCCAAGGAGTGGTGGCTTCGTGGACATATGCTGGGTCAGAGTAGTTCACATGATTTACAGTAAGCTGTATGAAGATCTTTTGATGAGGGTAAAATACGAACGGTTCAAATTGAATAGTTTCACACTGATCTTCTGCCCAGGAAGGGTGATTCTTGAACTGATGTCTGCCTTTCTGCAAAGGAAAACCTATAAAATAGAAGAAAAAAAATGAAAAGAGTAAGTTGGTTATTAACAAAGTCCCTTTCACAACCGAGTATAGATGAGTATAACTGCAGTATCTTCTTTTGATGATGTTTGCATACCAACTGCATCATATTGTCAGTCCTGTGTTCAAGGTGCACTTAAAGGCCAATCGTTGTTGTCTTACAGTGTATATTCTAATTCCAGTTGTTGTAAACCCCGTCCCCCCCCCCCCCTCCTGCGCCCGTCGTCGTCGTCGTCGTAGTAATAGTAGAAATCCTTGAAAGTTTCTTGACTTTAATCTTAAAAGGAAGCTTTTTTTTGAGATTTAGGATGTACAGTCGTCCTTGCACGTTCACTAGCTCCTGCTCATAAACCCTGAAGACGCATATGTACCTATGTACCTGCACAACTTCCAGGGTGATAGTGGGTGTAGTTGGCCTGCGTCTCGCAAATCTCTTTCTGCAGCAAGCACAAGTTTCTGAATGTACGACCATTAGAAGCACACATCTCTTCTTGGTAAGATGGACAGCTACTTTTACAGACGCAATCGCACCGTTGGGGAGATAACGCCACTGGTTTGCTGTGATACTTGCAGCTTGCATTGTTGCAAGGATCATAATCTTAAAAACAAAAAAATTAACAAATCCTCCTACAGTCACGTAAAACAACGCTAGCATATGTAAATGTGTGTAATTAACCCTACACGGCTGAAACTGGGACCAGCGTGTCGATAAGGCAGGAAGGCGTATGCACATACTGAGAGTGTGCAAGAAGAGGGGGTAAAAGTTTAGATTACCTAGTACATTATCTCTTCAGTCCTCTGTTTTCACTTAAGGCATTTTTGTATGTGGCGTTGCTACAACATGTAGTTATGATAAGTACGTCTCTTAAGGTCGTGACACCAGTTGCACACATTTTAGAAATATCAGATAGGAATCTATGAAATGCCTATGTGAGCTCTCACCTTGTAAGACCAGGTCGTACAGGAGTACAGGTCATTCTTATTATACCCTCACATAATAGAACATAACATTTCAAATGTTTCTTTAAGAATAGATGTCTTTTTGACTATGTTTAGTATCTAATTTCATCATTTCATTTATGTTCCCAGTTTAGCTCAGTTCTATCGTTACCCGGAACGTTTGTTTTTGGAGTCAATAGAGAGATCATTTTAACTATAATTTTCATCTGAGACAAAGAAGACATCGAGTTGAGTCTTTGCGGTAATTCTGTATCAAATTACTAGTGTCCTCCTTTAAGAAGCCGCAAAGAAAACACTTCGAAACGTTACAGTTGCACTATTTACCTCCAGTAACCACGTAATGAACTTCCAAATTGTCTCTCTGGCCATCAATCCCAGCATAGTCTTTGATGCACACACGAAAACGAGTGCGGTTCATCTCCTGCATAATAACGTTTGAAGCAAAGTGACTTAATGCAGCAAACCAAAATCTTACAAAGGTTTATGGTGTATTGATCCTCAAAAACCAAAAAATAAAATTAAAATTAATTAATGTTTAAAGTAAAGTAAAGTAAAGTAAAGTAAAGTAAAGTAAAGTAAAGTAAAGTAAAGTAAAGTAAAGTAAAGTAAAGTAAAGTAAAGTAAAGTAAAGTAAAGTAAAGTAAAGTAAAGTAAAGTAAAGTAACGTAAAGTAAATTGCTTAAATATGTCAAGATCTGGGAGTTTATGATAGAAAATGATCTTAATTACTTCCACCCTGGAGATAAACGGACCCTTTACAGCTCAGAAAAGATTGGAGTTGTTTTTGATGCCCTTGACTGTTAAAAAAACGTTGTGTCTGATCTGGTTTTAAAAAATTGGTTTTAGAAAGATAAAAAAATAGTCTTAAAACCGAATTTTCGGTTGCAACTGCAACTTTCTTCAGGGTAAAATATGTAGTTCTGAGTGTGAAAAATTCAGCTTTAAGACTATCTTTTATCTATATATAACCAAAACTTTTGCAACGTTTTGTAAGACATTATATTATCATGGTGACTGATGGCTTTTCAAACATTAATATTTAAAGTAAAGGAAATTGCTTAATTATGTCAAGAGTAAATTTTTGTAATTTTATGATAATAGAGAATCTTACCTCCACCCAGGAGATTAACGGACCCTTTACGGCCCAGAGTGGATTGGAGTTGTTTTTGATGGCCTTTACTGCTGTTGTAAGTACGTTTGGAGGTTCATATAATGGTCCGGTAAAGTTGATAATCTGAAAGATCAAATTTGTCGACCTTTGCTTAACTCTTCATTTCAAGTAGTGACACTTATAGATTTTACTCTGTGTTATAGACAGTACAGTAAGTGGGCTGGACAGCATTTGGAGCGATGAGTAGCAGCTGTCATAAGGACTGGTTTCCTTACAACCTTAACCTGGGACATGTTGAGGTAGATGTCAAAACTAGAGAAAAACAATAGACGCTGCTCCAATAGCCGCCCTTCTTAGAGCTGCTTCGCTATACTATATGGCCCTTCTTTATTCAATGAACGCTTTGGTCACTTCACAGCAGTTTTTTCCCCATACACTACAATCACCAATACCTCTTGCCGCACAAAGAACGTACCTTACATAACGCGTAATTGTCCTGAGCTAATGGTATCTCATAGTTAGAAAACAAGATCTTGGACGACTCCTTAACTTTCCAGAGCGTTGGATAATTTTCGCATGCCATCCAGTTCTGAAAAGAGAAGAAAATCACTTTTAAAAAAATGGAAGCTATTGCATACCTCCCTGGTCCCAGAGGTCCCCGACTGCAGGCTAATTATTTCCTCATGCGATTTTGTGTATTGCATGATTTTTTCATTAAGAGATATTGTCGCAACTGAAAAATATTGTCATTAGTCTTTGCAGGTGTTCCTCTTCTGAATATCATTGCAGGTAGCAAATAGCATGTTTAGCATTTAATAATACGTATTATTATTATTATTATTATTATTATTATTATTATTATTATAGTTTAGAGTGCTATTAATTGCTTCACCAGGGGACTTTTTTGTTTGATGGACAGAAACCTTCTCAGTATGTGCGCCGTTCCTAGGACGACGATCTTTTGCAGCTCATTAATGTTGCTGGTTCCAGGGATCTTTCCTAAGTTCTGGTCCATTCCCTCTCTAATAAGTCCCAGCGCACCAACAATAACCGGCACAGTCTCTGCTCTCATTCCCCACATTCTCGCGATTCCCATCTCGAGATCTTTGTACTTTGAAAGCTTTTCAATGACTTTTGTTGAGGTGTTTTTGTCGGCTGGTAATGATACATCTATCAGTTTGCAACATCGGTCAGCATGGTCTTTGATCACTATATCAGGCTTATTCGCTGACAGTTCCCTATCAGTATGTATCTGCATATCCCAGAGAACTTTGATTTCTTCGTTTTCGGTAACTGTCTCCGGCTTGTGTTCATACCACCTGTCTGGGACTTCAACATTGTAATGCTGGCATGCCTTCCAATGAATATATGCAGCTGCCTTATTGTGCCTCTCTAGATAACCAGTTTTCGCAAGTTCGGGACAGCCAGATATGATATGATGTATCGTTTCTTCGTGCTTGTGACATATTCTGCATAGTGGACTGCTGCCGTCTTTAACAATCTTTGCAAAATAGTACTTGGTAGGGAGGTTTTGGTCCTGGGCTGCAATTATCAGTCCCTCTGTCTCAGCTTTCAGTCCCGTACTTCTGAGTCTCTGGTTGGTTTTATACCCATCAACATCTGCTTCCCTTAATCTTTTGGGGTATCTTCCGTGCAGTTCTTTTTCTTCCCACTGCTTCATTTCTATTTCTTGGGCCTGCTGTTTTACCTTCTGTTTTACTTTCCTAGCAAACTTAGTAATTCGTTCATTTGCTTCCCTCTCGAGGTTTGGTACCTCAACTTCTCTTTTGAATTTCTCTGCCTCTTTTTGGATGGAGTAAAGCTTCTTTTTGGTCTCATGTTGAAGCACTAGTTGGAGCAGAGCATCATCAGTGTTTCTCAGATATGTTTCCAACCCTATTGTAGTAGATTTGTACGCCGCTTCTAACTTGGTCAAGCCTCTTCCTCCAATTCTCCTGAGGAGATTCTGTTCACGTCTGCCTTCGGGTGGTGCATTCTGTGGATGGTAAGTAGCTTCCGAGTTTTTGTGTCCAGCCTCTCAATCTCACTCATTTTCCATTTTATAATATTGAAACTGTAGGTGACAACGGGCACAGCTAGGGTATTGATAGCTTCAAATCTGTTGGCAGCGTTCAGTTCACTTTTCAATACTAGTCTTACTCTGCGGTAGTATTCTTTCCTCACTTTCTCCTTCATAGCGGCATGCTGTATTCCATCGCCTTCATTTATTCCAAGGTACTTGTAGGCCTCCTCCTGATCTAGTTCTCTGATGGATGTGTTAATGTCAATCTGTAGGTCTGATGTTTTCGTAAGCTTTCCTCTTTTAAAAGTTGCTTTTGCACATTTTTCCAATCCAAATTCCATCCGTATGTCATCGCTAAATTTCTTAACAACGGTAAGAAAGCCAGCCTGTTGGCTGTCATCTTTGGAATAGGTTTTCAAATCATCCATGAAGAAAAGATGGTTGATTTTTTGACCCTGGATTTCATATCCGCAGCCACTTTCTTGCAGAAGTGGGCTCAAGGGTGCAAGAGCCATTCAAAATAGGAGTGGTGACAAGGAATCTCCTTGGAATATGCCACTTTTAATATTAATAGGTCTGGATTTATTATCATTATCATTATCATTATCATTTATCATTATCATTATCATTATCATTATTATTATTTTATTATTATTATTATTTTTTTTTTACCCCAAAAGGGATTAATGGATTTCCTACTTCCCAGTTCCATAATGTTTAGGCTTCCTGTCGTGATGGTTTCAGCAAGTTACGTTTTCTTCTTTGGTTGCATAATCATTAAGATTGTTTCATTAAAGAACGTATAATTCTATTATGTGACTAAAGAGACAGTTCCCATCTCACATTGCACAGTTTGCTCAGGAAATCTAGCAAGCCTGTAACTCTTAGGGCGCTTTCCATTTGACAGAACTGGCTGGCCAGATCCGGCATTTGGAAAGACTCACTCTTCAACGCCGTCAAATTCACCCACTTCGAAAATGATATATACTCTTCCGGAAGAATGCGAGGGATTATCATGCATTCAAGCGTTTCTTCAAATTGTTGCATTTTCCTTGCAAACTGACTGGCCTGGCCAGCCAGTTCTGACAAAAAATAAATGCGCCCTTAGCTTAGCATGGACTTGAAATTGCATTCAATTTTGTACTGTCACTTTATCTTTCTCTCTTTGAGTTTTTATATAAATGTTTGAATAATTTATCTCTTTACTTACCACAAGCAGATTGCTATGAGGCCCATCAAATGTTCTTGACTCTCTTAAGCAAACCACGAAGTGCGTCCTGAAAATACTTTCGATCCAAACGTTCATTGCATCCTTCCTTTGATCAATGTTTCCGTGTTGAATAGTAGCTTGGATTTCAGGTTTCGTTGAAAAAACCTATAGAGAAAAATAAGTGAATAGATGTGTGCAAATAGCCCATTTGCTGCTTCGATTTTAGTGACCAGGCCTGTGAACGGCAGACTCCGACGGGCTGAAGGTGTGCTATGCTGCTATTATGAAATAACTGTTATAAAAAAAGGGGGAATAATAATAATAATAATAATAATAGTAATAATAATAATAATAATAATAATAATAATAATAATAATAATAATAATAATAATAATAATAATAACAGTCATCATCATCATCGCGTTGAAATGTCGCTAACCAAATTCCACCACTAAGCATCTTTATCTGAAGGCAATTTTCACTAAGAGAAATCTGCTACAAACCGCAACTTCAATCTAATGAATACAGTTTTAACATAGAATTTAGATGAAATTTGATTAAAGCACATCCTTTACAGTTTACCTGAGAGAAAGTTACTCGGGTGCATTTTGTTCCGGTTGTAAAAAGGGCGAATCTCGCTTGTCCATGTTGTACACCTGACTGGTAGCCTTGAAAAGCAAGCCAATCGATGGTGCTGTTTGCACCGGATCCTTGACCGCCTGCCACAATACACGCCTTGAAACGGGTTGTGGAAACGTCTTCGACCCATGCAAGAACGGAATCGTGGACTTGAGCTGAATTGTTTCCGTGATTAACTGACGTAAACACGCGGACAGGTGGGTAACTGTTAGGGAAAGGTCGACTGAAATACGCGTACTTGCACTGATAGTTATCGTTGCCTGCCATCTGCATAAAAATTTTTCCATTCTCGGTCCCTGAAGAATAAAGACAACATTATCACCGTGAAACGGGGCCGACAATACTCACCTCTCTTCTTTTAAATGTAAATTTTTTTAGGCAAGTACCTGGCTCTCTATCTTAAAGGGGTATATTGCGATGGATTGCACATTAGTAAAAATCTGGAAAGCAAAGGAGACCTGTTTACCGATGGCAAACAAAAATCAATGGCCAAATTTGATTTAAAACGGCTACTTTAGCTAACAGAAACCATTCTTACGTTTTGTGGTTGCGCGTAGCCAAGATTAAAATGAATGTCAACTAGTAAACGTTGGTCCTTCCTCGGCTTCTCGCGAGGATTTCTTCGCTTACTTTAAGGACGGTGCCTATTAATTCAAAGATATTTTTGGCCCGGTTTATGATTATTCAGGAAGTGTAGATCTTAACAAGTGTTATCCAACAGGAAAATTAGAGGTAGCCACGCATCTTTCAAAGATAATTCTTAAACAATATTTTTGTAAAAAGCTTTAAAATACAAAGCAATGTTTGGCGTTCTTTCTCAAATTGAAGCTTAATTATCTCTCAAAAATGCATGGTTACCCCCAATTTTCTTTTTGGATACCAAGACTACTTACTAAGATCTACTTTCTCCGGATAGTTTTACAGTGGGACGCGCCTTACCGTGGCCACCTAACAAAGTTTTTTAAAACTGTTACGCCAATCAGGATGTGCGAATTTGATTGTCAGTCACCCCTACTTGCAAAGTTCGCACGGTTGTAAATTGAACACCGTTGAATGAGTTGTTTGAGTTGACGTACTTACACGTAATTTCAAATGTGAAAGTTTGTTGGGTGGCCATGGTAAGGCGAGTCGCACTGTAAACCGTGCATAAAGTCATGTTAATTCGTGCAATTAACATTATTTCCCTCTGGAAAGAGGGCGCAGACGAAAAAGGAAAAGAAGCAAAGTGAAAAAAAAAATATTCTCATTGATCGACGTAGAAATAATCAACGCCCCCTTTAATTTAGCTCACTAGACTATTTGACGTAAGGAATAATTGATCTTTGCACTTATCTGGATAATGGAAGCAACTGTTTCAGATAAACACCTGAAAAATCCAGGCAGCCCCAAAGGAAAAAGCGATTTGGATACTATATATATTTAATTAAAATACCCTTCTGATTAGCAAATTAATTGGCCCTAACAGCTTTCAAACACCGTTCTTCTTCCTTTTGACAGAACTATGCTTCGGTTGTAAGCATCATTTGGTGTTTTCTAAGAAACTCAAGGCGTGCTGTTTGTGAACAGGGGCGTGTCTGTGTGAAACCCAATGGATTTGTGTTCTGTGGGAAAATTATTTCCTTCCATGGCATTTGCCAAGTGTGTCAATGCATTATTTCATGTCCATGAAATCCAGTAGACTACGAAGGCAGCTTTATATCAATTTTTATTATTCAACACACTGTGGCAAATATGGTCATAGCCCGCTCAATATTCGTCTTGCGTATTCAACACGTATCCTGCGATATACGTAAGCCAAGTATCAGGCGATATTCCGCGCGATTTCAGAGAATAATTGTTAAATATTAGCCCATGCGTGTCAATTGCAGGTCGTACATGGGGGATGGCCGACAAAAGAGCGACTTTCAAGATGTAAGAAGATAAGAAGTTGCTAAAGAACTTTTTGTTGTTGTTGTTGTTGCCAATCTAGTAGATGGCTTAGGCATGGAAATTCACGGAATGCCCTTAAGGCAAACATTATAAAGTGTTTTCTTTGTGCCTTAATGAAATCCTACCATCTTCATCGCGTGAGGATAACAACTCCAACTGGCCAATCATCGAGCTGACAATAATACCCTTCCCAACCCCACCCCTTTTTAACAACAATAGTAAGAGAACGTGTAGAGGCGAATTGCATTATGAACATAGAATTAAAAGACAAGTTAAATAATAGCATCTAAAGAGTTTGATATGGATTTGGATACTATTTAATTAAAACACCCTACTTGCTAGGAAATTAGTTGACCCTCACAGCTTTCGAACACCGTCTTTTTCCTTTTGACAGAATCATGCTTGGTTATAACTATCATTTGGTGTTGGTTAAGAAATGCAAGGGGTGCTGTTTGTGAAAAGGGGTGTGTCTCTGTCTGAAACTCAACGAATTTGAGTTCAGTGGAGGGAATGTGTTCTTCCATTACATTGGGCAAGTGCTGGTTAATTCATAATTTCATATTCATGAAATCCTGTACACTAAGAGCACCAACTCAAAAAAGGCACTACTCTTCTCTCAAAGCAAAAGTTCACAGGCAGCGCGAGTTGCCATCGTTCGAGAACGACAGTCTCTAATAATAAAAGCAAAAAGACACAAATAATTTTGCAATTAAAGAAGAGATCTTTTTTTTAAGTGTAGGGAGATTTTCGTGATGCAACTTGTAACTATCCTAAAAAAGACTGCCATAAGTATAGATATACCAAAACAACAAGTCGCAGACCTTAAATTGAGGAATAATTACGAAATGAATGTTTTTGAGACTCCAAATAAAAAACGTCAAGGTTCTCATTTGTCTAAGTGGTGTTAAAGTGTACATGTTTTTAAGTAATTATTCCTCCAAAGCGTTATACAGGCTTACATTAACCCTCGCAGTCAACTAAGTAAACTCCCATTCAAGCACTTTGCACAGGATTAGCTAAAAAGAGTCATGAACAGGCTTCAAAAATGATTTAGGCTTGTAAGGGATCTGAACTGTTGAAGTTGTTCCATAAAGTTCAATGATCTTTTTTTCTCATAAAATCGTCACACAATGATCGCTATTTCAATATACTGTAACATGAATTTCATGTATCTTTAACCAAAAAAGAGCAGCCCAGTTAAGCCAACTACCTATATATTTGGCGGTGCTCTATTTCACCGGGCTGGTTAAAGTAAGGAAAATCATAGTTACCTTGGATGCTTTGGATTATCAAGAAGAAAAAACTCAGCCAAAGCAGGAAAATTCCTCTAATGCGGTCCATGGTGTCCACCTCCTCGCATGAGCACCACTTTGATATAATGCCTCTTCTATGAAACGCTTAACTTTATATTTTTTCCGCTAGGTTCAGAAGTTGGCGTATCCAATAACAAGTGGAAATATACATTTTCCTGTTGGTTGTTTTTGTTTTTACTTTCTTTGCTGAAATCGTATTTAGCATGGCACTTAGTTGTCAATTCTAATTTTTGCCAAAGGGCGACATGTAAAACAGAAAGGGCACACTCACTCAAACAGTAATAACAAAAGGAAATAAAAAACAAATTCGGAAATATCATGAAACATAATTGTCCTTAAAGATGTTTCTTTTTATGTATAACAGAGACGTTTTTCGCGTGTTATAACCGATAAAAACAAGGTAATCTAACGTATGTGTCTAGCATTCCCGGGATGTGGTGAGAGGCTAAACACTGCAGCATTTAGCGAGAGCAAGAAAAGCGCATTATTAAAAAAAGAGAAATAAAGAGAAAAAAAAAAAAAAAA
>BLFP01005035.1:1322910-1347910 GCA_014634505.1 Montipora efflorescens
GGGGTTCGGATTATAAATGGGATGTCCCTAAACAAGATTGTTCAACAGTATTTAAAGTGGTACTATGATCAAAAAATTATTTCCTTTTTTTCTTCTGATTTTGAAAGCGTGTTCGCTTAACACCTAACTGGCAAAATTTTGAGCTTTGAGTTTTATTCAAAGGCTGTTTATTTTGAGTGTAAGTTTTGGATTTCATGGTCCGCCATTACTCACGTTCAAAACTGGCCGATTGGACCTCAGTGGGTTGGATCTTGAGAAAATGACGTCATTTACTCACTAGCTTAAAATCTCAGCGTGTAAACGCAATTTATTATATATGCAAAACACGGGTTGAAAAGTCTGGAAGCCCGAAACTCCCGTGCTGCATATTAATTAGGTCGCAAATACACGCATTGCATTCTTAAACTAGTGAGTGTTTGACGTCATTTTCTCCTCAACCCAGCTCTCTCAGGATTTTAAAGTTAGTAATGGCGGACCAATAAATAAGAAAATTCCAGCTAAAATAAACAGGTGTCTTTTTTTAAATCAGAACTTAAAACTTGGGTGAGTTAGTGTTTAGTTAACATAAATTTAGTTTTGGTCGTAGTACCACTTTAAGTCTAAGCACCCATTTTAAAAAGGTTAGCTTACATGAGGTAATCAGCCATCACAACACTAATCGAAAAGTAACCTTTTTAAAATGGGTGCTTAGACTTAAATACTGTTGAACAATGCTGTTTAAAATGGGTGTTTAGGCTTAAGTATGTAAGAACAATTTGAGATGCTGCTTACACATGGATCAACAGTACTCATTCGAAATAGTATTTTTAGGGTACTCCAATTAAGTACTCCACAGGGTACTCCATGGAGTAGGGCTCCAGGTTTTGTCCTCTCCCTTGTCAGAAGGCTCATACACACCGATAAGAAATCAGATAATCATTCAAGTGTATGAAAAATCAATGATAATCGGGTTGAATTGATTAAAAATAAAACATGCAATGTAAACTATACATTACGGAAGACAGTAAACACACCTCCGTGACTAAAGAGCTAGAACGAGGGCTTTCATTAAACCTTAGCTCACTGGATTTTACGGTAATCAAATGTCTGATGTGATGCTACGGGTGAAACTGTGCGCAATATGGCTGGTCGAAGCTGTTTAAAAATCACAGCCCCGAGAAATAATAATAGCCGTATATTAAAACTTGCATTGGTTTAAAATAACATGAAATGAAATTTCTCTGTCATCTACCGCATTCTCGTTGCTCGTGCATTTATCCATCCGTATTTTCGGTTTCTTACATCAAATGGTTCCTCTTTCATACTCCATTTTGTTTCTTGGCAGTTGTCGTACCCAGATTTCTCTCACCTTATTCCTTGCCGCCATTTTGAATGGACTGATCAAGTGATCTGCCAACCTCGTTCCAGGGTCTTCTCGGCTTTCAATATGGCGGCGGGTCTTGAGAAGACCCTGGCACACAGTGAACTAAAAAGATCGCTGATTGGTGCTTTTCTCATATGAACTCTGATTGGTTTAATGTCGAAAGAATGATGGCGGCTAGTGAGGAGAGCCAGAAGAAGAACAGAATCCGTTTTTAAATCATTTTCAAAATTGTAGCTGTTCCGTAAGAAGCAGCTGCAAATTAACAAGCATAACAGTCAAAAATAATTCACCGTTTTTTCACGTTGTACGATGATCTACATCAGGCCTCGATTCCAATTAATACGTTGGCTTTTCACGACATCGTTCTATAATATAGAAGGATATAATGGTGTTTGAAAGACGCAACGGTAATTAAGTGATTTTATTTCGTACGTACCTTTACGTTTTGGTTCATTTTGGCGTCTCACAATTGTAATTCCTTGACGCGAGTATTGTTACTGTTAATCAGTGTTTGCACCATGTCAGATTGTGTTACAAATTATAAAATTGTGCAACAGGGTTCATAGATTATTGATGTGGTTGATTTAGCAGTTGTATGTGGTTCTGTTGACTCGTGTGACAGCTGCAACGAAGGCGGGTCAGTTAAATACAGGTCAAGACTAGAGGTCGCTGCTCCAATAATCAACAACTAAGCCAAAAGTTTCCCCGAGACCTGAAACAACATTTTTGTTGAGTGATTAGCGCTAGCAGACACTTTTGGTGTTGTTTATTTGTCTGCAGCACGGTGACATGTACACTCACCTGTGGAATGTGACCTGTGTTTTATTTCAATAGACCTGCAGCTGCAGTAATCCATATTCTTTCCCATCCCTTCCACACTCTTCAGCTAGTGGTGCACAGAGAGATCTAGCTCGGTCGGTTTTCATCGTTGCCTTTTACTTTCAATAATAAAAAATATCAATCTCCTCACCCCAAACAAAGTGCATGTCCTCTTGTAATTTTCCAAGAGAGTTATTTAAGATTGTGAAGTCTTAACAATAATTATTATTCTTGAAAATAATTTTAAGGCTTATCCTTATAGTCTTATTGACCTGTCAATTTGCTAACGACTTCAATTTTTGCTTCTTCTGATTTAAAAATATAAATATGTATATTAAACAGTATTCTTTAATTTTGTACACATTACTTTTTTAGCATCACACTCCTGTGAGTTTTCTTGTACTCCAATAATTTAAGTTGAATTATTCGTTTTCAAAACATGCTTTGAAAATATTCTCTAGCATTGCTCAAGTTGTGGCATTTTAATTACTGTCTGAAGATGTGGTACATCGAGTGATGTGGGGGAAGATTGCGGACTGGACAGGGGGATTGGGAAATAAAATTGAAGGTGACAAAGCACAGGAAATTTGCAACTTCACCAGCAACAAGAAACTATTTCACAAAAAGAAATAGTGTTTTGTTTCTGGAATGGTAAGGGCAGGAGAAAAGATAAAATACTGTAAATTGTGGGTCACTTGGTCGGTCATATATATTTCGCTTCGTCTATTGAAACTCTCAACAAAGAAGGACAAAAATGTGGACGCAAACTCTCTGAACGGTTAGAAGCCTGTCAAGGAATATTAACCATTAAAGAGAAGAACATAATGATCCTTGTCTACAAATACCTAATTTTCCTTCAAATGCCACAGCATAAAATTTCAAATTCCATTTTCTGTGAATCTTCCATTACTTGTGGTACATGTGAACCTAGGAAGTTACCAGTACTAGCTTTAAAATAACTGGTTCCTGGAAAACCCAATTTACTACAGTAACTACAACTTACCAGTGGGAAGATTGTTTACATTACTTATTACCACAAAGAGAGATAGCTTTGGATTTTTCAACAATATATCCCTTTAATGTAACCGAAAATCATTCAGATAGTGAAAACTTCATATTTATGACCCATTTCGTTCACTTTCATGCTTGTCAGCATTATGATTTGCTATACTTCAGGTTCACATGTTCACATGTTTGTTTTTACGTCTCATAGATGTTTAGATGTTCAATTACAAACTCTGTTTTGAATGGCCACTCTACTTCATTGTGTAAATAGTTCACCCTGAAGTCTAAATAGATACAATTCGTTTCTGAGTAAATGAAACGAAACAAAAATGTAGTTTAAGGAATGGAGGCAAATAAAACAAACCGTGCCATTGTCACTGCCTCCAAAACAGAAGAGATTAAAAGCCAGTTTGATAAAACAGCAAAGATCCACCCCTAACCCTGGGCTCATTCGACAAGAACTGCTAAAGATGATGAGATACTTATGTTTAGGACTTGCACAAATTGTGCCCTTTTTTAATTAGGCTCAACAGATTTCATGAGCAGCATTCCAAGACATCACATTGTCTTCACTGGTAGGAGAAGACATGGAAAAGTTCTTTTCATAGCTTGAAAAGTGCAAGAAGCAGATTGCTAATCCTATGGAATAGCATGTTCAACAATGTACATTGGCTTGATTATGTCAACTTTACCACAAAATATATTTACAATAACAAGTTGTAAGAATGTGGGCACTAAACATGCTGTGGTTCGCTGTTGGCAATCAGAAGACAATTAAAATACTGATTTTACACTGACATGACAATACTTGCAGTCAATCGATGAGATGAGAGATAAAACCACAATACAACAATCTAATGGTTTCACTGTGAAAGTGAAGTACCACAAATATATATGTGGTATAATAATACTTCCCTTTAGGAAAATAGCTTTGGGTCAATGTATACTGGGGAAAGTCGTTGTCAGAAGATGATAATTAGCTTTAATTGATTGAAAATAAACATTCAATATAAACTATACATTACGGAAGACAGCGAACACACCTCCGTGACTAAATAGCTAGAACCAGGGCTTTCATTAAACCTTAGCTCACTGGATTTTAAGGTAATCAAATGTCTGTGATGCTACGGGTGAAACTGGGTGCAATGGCTGTTTCCAAACTGTTTAAAAATCACAGCCTCGAGAAATAATAGCCGTCTATAAAATTGCATTAGTTTAAAATAACATGAAATGAAAAGAAAAGCAAGATTTCTCTGTCATCTACCGCATTCTCGTTGCTCGTGCATTCATCCATCTGTATTTTTGGTTTCTTACATCAAAGTTCCCCGTTCGTACTCCATTTTGTTTGTTGGCAGTTGTCGTACCCAGATTTCTCTCACCTTATTCTTTGCCGCCATTTTGAAAAAAATTGCATATTTGTCCATCTTCTTGATCACGTGATCTGCTGTGTGCCAGGGTCTTCTCAAGACCCGCCGCCATATTGAAAGCCGAGAAGACCCTGGGAACGAGGTTGGTGATCTGCTGGCCCGGTCTTCTCCCGACCCGCCGCCATATTGAAAACCGAGAAGACCCTGGCAACGAGTTTGGGCTTTCAAAAACTCTCGGTTTGGTATTTATACTCCACGGTTTTCCTACACAGTTTTTGCGGGATGTCCCTGATTATCTCACGCAAAAGATGAATCCTGAATTAATGTCATCCAGAGAAGGAGTTTGAGTTTGTCCAAAAGTTGGTGACTGTCGTTGACGAAGATGTCGTGGATCACTTTCTAATTCCAAACCCAACATGGATAAATTTCATCGAAATAAACCAGCCATTCGAATTAAAATCATCAGCATGGGTAATGCAGAGACAGGAAAGGTAGTGCATAGTGCTTCACGTGCGCGGTACGCGCAAATGATACATTATTTTAAATACCATAAGTTATTAATTAATTTGAATTACTTTGTCGATTTCAGAGTTGTATCATCAAACGCTACTGTGAAAAACGATTTGTAAGCAAGTATATGACAACTATAGGAATAGACTATGGTGTAACAAAGTAAGTTGTTACTTGTTAATCCAACGCAAGCATGGTTAAAGACAAACTACATATTGATTTCTTAAAAAAAGGACTGCTTATTGGATAATGCCATTCCAGAGTTTTGATTGGCTTAGCTATCATGGTATATGGGCTATTATGCCATACTCAACAAATATCAGTAACCATACGCATACCTTATTGCCATTGTGGGTCGCTTCCTTCCTGTGTGTGTGTGTTTTTTTTTTCCAGATTCGATGCGAATTGAGCCATTATCAGTTCGTCTGTTGTCAAAGGTTGTAGAAAAAGTTAATACCAAAGCTGAACTCTGAATTCTCAGGAGCCCACCAAATGGAGTCAAATATTCCTGGTTAAAATATTCCCAAACAAATCCACCCTAGAATTGAAGGGCAAAGGTTTTCTTTCATTTCAATCTGCTAGCCATGCATTTGAAGCCCTGCTCGGACGACAAACAAAGACAAACAAAGACTCGTTACCAAGCCAAACTCAACGGTTGCCATGTACATGTAGTGTTCAAACTGGAAGAGGATCGTTTTCTTCAATTGTATAGACTTGTTTGGGACACTAACAGCTGCCTGACGTCACTGGCAAGGCTTTGGTTGTGCGGGTAGCAGATTGAAATGAAAGAAAAACCTCCTGCCCTTGAATTATATGGTGGATTTGTGTGCGTGGGAATTTTTAACCTGGAATATTTGACTTCATTTGGTGGGCTCCTGAGAATTCAGGAGGGACTGATAATGGCTCACAATTCGCGTCTAATCTGGAAAAAAAAACACACACACACACAGGAATGAAGTGAACCGCAATGGCAATAAAGTAAGGCTTTTTAATTGATTTATTTTTTTGTAAAATTATCAGTTCTCAGGACTTTTATCAGGATTCCCATACAAATCCTTACATTGTATATTTTTGTTGCCTTTCCCTCACACTGAGCTTGGGGTGCCTGTGATGCCTGTTGCTCACACCTTCAGGTTACCAATACCCCTAGAGAGTTGCTTTTAATAACTAGAGCCAGGCGGTGAGATTGTTTAGGGAAAGAGATATGCATCAAGTCAAGTTTATCATGGGAGGCAATTTGTTTTTTCAATTTTCAGTGTGATGTCTTTTTTTTCTAGGGTTTCAATTGATGACAAAGAGGTTAAAGTGAATATATTTGACATGGCTGGACATCCAGTGTTTTACGAGGTAGAAATCAGTGTTTACTACATCTTGATTTCTTAGGCAGTCCAAAATCAGAGATAAGCATGGACCTACATGTAACTTTGGAGACAGCCCTTATACTTGAATTATTATAATTACCCAGGTGGAAATCATATTAAGATCTTACCAAGATTCTTATTAAGTTTCTTATTACGATCTTACTTTGTTTCTTAATCAAGAATCTTACAAGATCTTGTAAGAGTAAAACTCAGTGCATCATACTCTGACATAGTGAGTTGGATAGACTTATGGAATTCTATGGTAGCTCGGCTCTCTTGGTATTCACAGTTGCCATGGCTACCTTAAAATCCTGCAGATCAGACAACAACTCACTGCATCTGAGCAAACCGACATAACAACTTGTGTGTGGGTTTGTTAGTATCCCAATTTATTCACCAAATGTTGTGATATGTGGCCTGTAGTGGATGGTACTTATCTGAGAAAGTTACATAATTAATTAACTTCAGCTATTCAAGGATCTTGATTGCAAGTTGTTCTGCCTGGTTTTTAATGGCTAACCTCTTTCCAACCCAGTGTGACGGCTGTACTGGGGAATATTGGCCCTAGCTGCATTGGCAGTTGGTACAAAAATTACTGAGAGCCAATACATGTAGTCCCCAGTACGGTTCCAGTAGTGAGTGAGGTTAGTAAGTCATTTATTATATGGCATCATTAATCTTTGAGCAAATCTGGTCGCTTCTTCACTTGGTGAATGTTTGTAACCTTCATCCTCCATCAGCCAACATTTAATGTACAAAAGTAAATTCTGCTTGCTGTTAATAAATGTAATAATTTATTACATACTGTTGGGATAACAAATTAAATTCTGCTTTTCAAAAACGTTTTGTGTTTCGCTTTTAAACTTGAATTTCCAGGGAGAGAGAGGACAAAATATGGAAACAGACCATTTCCATGGTAATGGTCTGTACTGTAATTAAAGCACACCGACCAAAAACCAGCCACTCACAGTGCTCCATAAATAGCCTAAGAATTGCTTGCCATAATAGCAAATTAATTTAATTTTTCACTAATACCTGCAAGTTAATAATTGACCTGCTGTAATTTACAGAAGAAGTTAACTCCAAAATCCTTTTCTTTTTTTTTTTTCCGACAAATAGAAAGGTCATAAGGAGAAAGTTTTTAGCCAAAATTTCAATCTTGAATACTAGCTGCATTCTAACTTTGTGAAATCCTTGACACATGCAGGTGGCCATCTTGGATTATATGTGACATCATTGAGCTCAGCTGATCCTACTTTTCTCTCAGAAATGTGAACAACATGGATGTGTCATCCATCTGACCTATTTGAACAATTTATGTTGATGAACAAAAAGGCATGACTGGATTTATGAAGAGTAATCTCAAGAGCTTTGTGTGTTCAAGCTTCCTGCAAAACTTCAAGTTGAGCTAAATGAGATCACATGTAATCCAAGATGGTGGCCTGCATGTGTGGATTTTTAACAAGGATTTCACAAGGGTAGAAAGCTATTTCAAGGTTGAAATAAAACATATTTGTACTGTAGAGCAGCTTTAATGTAGAGAAGCAATTAGCAGACAGATTCCAAACATGTATAAACTGGTTTGGAACAATAGTAGCAAATAAAAAAATTAATGTAATATTGTGAGAATGATATAAACACATGAGAAATGAAATAATGGTAGAACCAACTGGGAACTCGGAAAAATCCGAGCCCCAGATGGGGCTCGGATTTTTCGGAGTTCCCAGTTGGTATATATTCTAATGTAATATTGGTAGCAAATTTTTAGTGGGCCTTGATATGGGCCTTTTTTCACTTGGCGACCATTTTGTGTCCCGAAAGACTGAATACTTTTGTCTTGCACCCCCTGTCAGAACTTGCTCCCGAACACATCAACTGGAGGCTCTGGTTACAAATTCTATTGTCTTTGACCAGCATGCCCGCCAGGTGACAAAGGTCCATGTTCCCCCCTGAGCCAATTCCGATTGACAAGCAAAATCATGTTGTGTTAGACAGAGTAAAATCAATTGGTGTCACTTTTATGAGGGAATTGGTTCAAGGGGGTAATTAGTTTTTGAGTGAACCTAAATGTTGTTTAACCCTTTTACCCCTGAGACGTGCCCTACTACTCTAACTGGGAAAATCATTTCAGACAGGTGTTAGACACTGAGTAAACTCTACTTGTCATTTGTCACTCTGAGGAGGTTAAAGGGTTTAATTAAAAGGGTACTGTACATTATTATTTTAGTGCCTGGATTTGCAATCGTTGGCTTGTGGGTTGTTTGAAGGGTGGATAGCGCCATCCACTGGACAAATCCTTATCCAGCGGATGAACACTGGCAAAACCAATTGAGTTTATATCCAGTGGACAGTGATTTATCTGGTGGATAGTGCTGTCCACCCTTCGAACAACTGGGCCCTGGACAGAATTTCCTGGGACCCCTTTATTGAATTCATGTTCATTCATTGTCAGGTTATGGGCTAAAGTGGTGAATTGGGATAGCTGATGGGGTGCAGGGAGGCTCTCTTTGTCCATCAAACTACTATTGATTCTTCTATTTTTTCCTATTTTTTATTACAAAGTTTCCTATTTTTTGAATCCTGAGTTTCCTATTTTCCTATTTTTCTGAACGAACGTGACGCTGGACACCCTGCAACATTGAAATGGGGAGGGTGCACTGTGTCATAGATGGTCTAACACATGTTCATTTTAAACCATTTTAGCTCAAGTGTCCCAAGATGTTTGTCCAGGATTGTAGATGTTGTGAATTTAACCTTTTCACCCCAGAAGAGGCCCCCATTGACTAGTTAAGTTGTCTGTGTTAGACAGAGTAGCGTCTATAAGTGTTAATCGTAGGAAGGAGAGGGTTAAATAAAGTGAAACCTGGGGATTTAACCCCAAATAAAATCGCAAGATGTTTTGAATGGTCCCAATAACGTACAGAGTTATTATAATTATTATTATAATTATTATAATATTGATTTTCCCACATGCATTTGTAATTCCTTCAAGGTTCGCAATGAATTCTACAAGGATACCCAAGGTGCAATGCTGGTGTATGATGTTGGTAACCGGGAAAGTTTTGAATCATTGGACAGCTGGTTGGAAGAAATAAGGAGAGATATTGGCAATCCAACAGATTTAGAAGGGGTTGTCTTCACTGTCTGTGCGAACAAGGTGAAGTAGATATATTTCTTTTAAAACTTGTTAATAATTCTTAAGGAATCGCTGGGAAAAAAAAACAAAACAAAAACAAAAACAAAAAAAACCTCAGGTATACTGTAGATGAGAACCGATTAAACAGTCTTCATTAGAATTTGTTATATAAAGTGTGCTAATAATGTACAGCTTGTTTTTCATTTATGTCTAAAACTTAATGTTCTCCTCTCACAATGGTCACTGTCTTAAATCTAGACACCATCTTGGCTCTTATCGAGATACAAGAGATGTTACCATGGCAATTTTATAATTTCACATGTGAAATTATAAATTAATCCTGAAATTTCGCGTCTAAATTAAGGAGTAATTTGTCACCCATGATATTATGTTGGTAATTTCTCTGAGGAATATGTTGAGAGATTAGGAAGGGTTTTGTTTTGCCTTCTCAGTGCAGAAGAGTGAATGATGACTACTCAGACTCTGGACTTCACTTTGCAGGTAGACTGTCGCAAACGAGTGGTAGAAGAAGCAGAAGGCCAATTATGGGCAAACAGCCACGGATTTTATTATTTTGAAACTTCAGCACAAACTGGTGAAGGGATTAATGACATGTTTCAAGTGAGTGTAACCACATGCAATTAATTTTCAATCATCTAAGCTACATGCAATAAACCATTTATGACTCCTGAGATCAGCCTCATTTTCCAGGCGAGTACAATAATGAGGCCCTCCCAGGGGGGAGGGGGTCCTTGTTCCCTTTAAATATTTGCTTGTGTTACCTTTTTCCCCAAATTACTTTCAAACTTTGAGGCCTAAAATTGGTCAAATTTGTTTTTGTTCCCTTGTTTCCTAAAATATTTTGACATTGTTGCACTGTTCGCCAGTTCAAATTAGCCATGTAACTCCTTTGTTCCCCAAATCCCCTAGGATGGCCTCAATAATTTAACAACCATGTTTCGAGCAACCTGGGCCTAGTTGATTGAATACTAAACATCGTGAGATGAGCTTCTCACTTGGACTGACGTACAGTGTTCTTAAAGGGGCTAGGTCACGCTATTTTAGGTACATGTATATTCGTTTAGTTTTGTTAATTATGAGCTCTAAACATCAAATTGGCAGAGCAAGAGTCTTTCATTTGCAAAATCACGGCCACATAACAACTGAGAATGATTTTCCAGCTGTGTAAATGACATTTTGATATAGACTGATATAAATTTGAAAAAAGGTGGGCCGACGTTTTTCAAATTTACTCAAATTCAATCCATTTCAATCCTCTACAGTTTTGTCCATCCATGTCCCTTCTTGGCTTCCCTGTGTTTTCTTAGAGTTCTCCTATAGTTTAGAACAGTTATTTTGATATTTTAGTTAATTGTATGACCATTCGATCAGCGCTGAAATTGCCTAAAATTGCGTGACCTAGCCCCTTTAAAGGGAACCCCTACCCCAATACTACAGAGTAAATTAAGGGAAATTATGTTTCTAAACAAATTTCTTAAAAAAAAAAGTGTTTGTATCAGGAAAACACCATCCTGAATAATTGTGACGTTTTACGGTTGCAAGCCCAATTGTTCTGACACAAAATTATAACAAGAGGGCAACCGTAGAGCGGTTTTTCGATTGAGTGTCGAAAGTAATTAGCGAATTGCTTTGGTTTTGCATTGACTTCACCCAGTGATTGGTTCAAAGTTCTCGCGCGCCACTTTTTCAACCAATCAGAAGTGAAACCAAAACCAATCGTGGTTTACGTGTGCACGTTTTCCCGCGCTTTGTATCGGCTACGTGTAATTACTTTGAGTTTTGATTGGTCAACTGGACTGCCTCCGTCGTTTTGGATTGGCCAAAGAAATTACTTTGGTTTTTGTTTTACGACACTCATTGAAACACGCTCTAAAACGTCACAATTATTAGACTGGTTTAGCATTAGGACGTAAGACAAGAAGACGTGAGAGCCTGATCGAGGACTGGAGTACTGGAACCGATGTCTGGTCATTTTCTTCATGTAGCGCGCCAACTACGAAGAAGACGCTTACGCATATTTGTAAACATTTGCAGCAGCTTATGGTCTTCAAAGTGTTCGAGACGTTTTGCTGGCTTCCTGTTTGAAAGATATTAGTGATGATGTGGAATTCACGGCTCTTTATGGAGAAAACATTTCAAGACGAGTATTTCCGTATTCGAAGTATGACAAATTTAACTTGGATGATCGGGATGAAGCTGAATGTCAAGTGGAGTTGAGATTCGACATATATCTGATCTTGCTGTACTGCTTCATGCTTTGCGATTTCCCATTATTATTTTTTTTCTTAGAGAACTGCCTGTTCTGGAATGGAAGGCCTTTCTATTTTGTTAAAGAGGATTGCTTTTCCTTGTAGATACACTGAAATGGCACTGCGTTTTGGAAGAAATAGTGCTTTAGACTTTGTTTACCAGACACACCAACACCGTTTAAACTCTTGGAACCAACCGTTTTTAACTATTAGGTTTTGAATGGGGCATGATACTTTAAGTAAGCAACATAATATTTCCTGATTAAAATTCCGGTGTCAGACAGATGTCAATATTCCAAAGGGTCGGACACAATATGATGCTTTACTTGACGCAAAATAGGCTGAAAATTCTTCAAATTCTTCAAATTCTTTGTTAGACGACGCGTAGTGGTGGGTAAGTATCTCGTTATTTCATCTAGGGGTAGGTGAGTCTGCTGGTCTTTTGAGAGCAAACTGGGAAATGTCGCTGATTTACTTCCCCAAAGATGATAGGTGGTCGATATCCGAAATCGTCGACGGCGAGAGAAGGGTAAATCGCGTGTCTCGTTCTTAGCGGATCAGTCCGGCATTTTGATGTCGCTTTGCTGTGGAAGTTCACATTGTACGGACGGACGTACGGGCTGCACGACAATTTCGTGAAAGGTAAAGAATTTTCGCTATGTATGAAAGGGAAGTTTTGTATGTTAGTTATGAAAGGGAAGTTTTGGTCTATTTTGTCTATTTGGTCTATTTTGTTGCTTCTATTTTATGTGCCTACTTTACAACAACAAACACGTTTATGGCAATTAAATTACTATTTGAGCCTTTGGTTTACTCAAATGTGCCTTTGTCGCTTTTATTTTTCTTTGCTTTTAAGATTAGAAAATGGTCAAAGTGAAACCACTTCTTGTTTTCATCTTCTTTGCGCTCGTACGTGCAAGACTTCGCACTAACCTTTCGGTACCGCTCGTTTAATTTATAACCCACCAGCTCTAGCACAATATGCACAGAGTATCTATGCGCGTGGAGCTCGACTTGAAAACTGTTTTGGCTTCGTAGACGGGACTTTATGCAAGATAACTCGACCCAAGAATAATCAGCGTGAGGTTTAGAATGGGCATAAACGTGTACATTCAATATAGTTTCAGGATCGTTTTGTTCTTCCAAATGGGCTTATAGCAAACCTAAATGGACCCTATGAGGGGCGAAGGCACGATGTTACACTGCTGTACGAGGCAGGCTTAATCAGGGATCTGCAAGCCGTTGCGTGAGCAAATAATGGGAGGCCTGTACATGTATGTCTGTAATTGGCGACCCCGCATACCTCTTAGGCATCCATTTCCAACTCCGTTTAGAAATGTTCACGTCATCCCACAGATGGCAAGATTCAATGAGAGTATGAGTGAGGTTAGAGTAACTGTAGAATGGATGTTTGGCTGCATGCATTTCCAATTACTACGAGTTCGTTGAATTCTAAAAGTAGCTCCAGATTGACCTTAGTCCTGTTGGCAAAGTTTACCTTAGCAATTGTTCAAAATTCCCACACATGCTTATAATTGTTTCAACGTATTTTGGTGTTGACTCCCCAAATCTTCTGACCTCTTTCTGGTAAATATATACAGGTCTTGTAGATGATATTTTTGTCCTGTTTGTAATGACTGAATTCGTTCAAGGATTGTTCCCAATACAGACATCTGTACGTGTATTTGCATGCACAGATAGATTGAGACACTGTTAATGGGTCTTTTCAAATGGTGGGACATTGTAATCATTCATGTTCACATTAGATTATATAATATGTAGTGTGTAAAATAGTGCTAATTTTTCAAAATCATTTTGCAACACAGCATTTGAAAAGTCTGGGATAAAATTATGAAATATGTGTTACCATTGTATGCAATTATTGTACAACAACAACAACAACAAAGTTTTTTTGTACCACGCGTAAATAGGGATACACGAAATAAGTAATAGACGTACAATGCCCCCTAGAAAATAACTAAGAAGCTATTAAATCTAGCTAGGTGGCATTCTAGTGATCAAAAATTTTAATTCTATGGGAATGGTTATATTATACATATACACCAGCACACAACCCACACAACCAAAGCTTTATCATCATAACATCCATCATAACTTATCCTTTTCACTGCTAGCTTGATGATGTTTTGTTTTCTGATAGGAAAATTACAATTTCAAGTTCAAGGGTTTATGGAATACTCAGAATCGACAACTTCAATTTAGGTCTCATTGACCATGTCTAAACAATTCTAAGTATCAGTGGTGAGAAATAAGGGAGCTATTTTACTTCAGTTTATAACTGAAACATTAGTTGTAACTTTTTCAGTCAAAATCTACAGACAACTTCTTGTAATAAAGGTACAAACAAAATTTCAAACATTATGTATGAGTGACACTCTAGTTTACTCTTTATCCTTGCTTGAGGTGAAAAGCTATCGCTGTTGCTGCTGCTGTTGCATAATGTCCATCATCTGCTGCATTAGCATCATTTGCTGTTGTTGCTGCTGCTGCTGCTGGCTGTCTCTTTGCATTTGAATTTGCTTCTGCATATGCTCCATCAGTTATTTTCTTTTCTTCTGCTGAGCAAAGAAAGGAAAGGGTTTCCTTTCTTTGCTCTTCAAGCTGGAGCTCTTTCAACTTCAGATCTCGGTCTGTTTTTTTTCCAGCCATGATCTCCTTGATCTAATCCTGCTGAATTTGATCAGACTGTGATCTTTTTTAATTGTGGCCCATTGTTTTCAGTGCTCTTTACCTTATTTCGAGAGCCAATTCCTTTTCTGTACTGTTTTTTTCTTTAGCAACTTCGTCTTCTGCATTGGCTTACTTGTCCGATGCTTCACTTCAGTGAGCTAACTCTTCCAGTAGTAAATCGTATTCGCTCAGTTCGTCTTCGTTACTTTTTAGTTCTTCGGCATTTTTCGCCTTATACCTTCTTGAAATCAAAGTAAAACTGTCTCTAACACCTCCTGAACTGACAGAATTGAAGAGATTTTTTGGCAATAGCTTGCCATACATTCTCTCTTTCTTTGCTTCTTGCTTTGAATTGAAAAACCCCTTGAGCGCTCATTGCGTCTCATGAGTAAAATGTTCTTTTCTTACGTCCAGCTCATCGCAATTCTGACAATAAGTTCAAATATCTAGTATACAATACAAATCAATTGTAACACTAGTACTAGCTTTTTCGGTGTGTTTTCCATCGCTGAAGCGACCGAACTGAAGTCCACGTTCTAGGGAAGACCGCAAACTACTGGCTTCCACGTGCACAACGCGAGGCCAGAATCGCAGGAGGCGGGAATTTGACTGGGTACCAAGCTCTTTCACGGAGCTCGACGTCGCGTCTTCATGCTAAATCAGTCTATTCAAGATGGTAGCACCTGCAAATGTTGAAAACAAAATTGGCGAGTCTAAAAACTTATTTATTTCGGATACCAACGCTTATTTTGAAAACAAAAATTGACTGATCGCATGACTTGACTTTAAAGCTATTTTTGTTAAAGAGGAGGTTCCCCTAAGTGCTGTATATTCGATAGAGCTCTTGGAAGAAATGTCTATAGCCAAAAGCTAAGAAAGGGACTTGGGGCCATTTTTATGATTCACTTCTCTTTTAAATTGACATGTCAACCCGCGAAAGCTCTATATCTAGTTTGATTTTTGCCACAATTACTTGTTATCTCGCGATCAGATTGGCCAATTTGCCGTTGTCAATAAGAGTCTAGACAATGGCTCTCGCGTCCACGTGCCACGCAATGCCTTTTTTAGCTCTCAAATATGGATGACTCTAAAATAGGCAGTCAGAAAAGCTTATTTTAAGAAATAAACCAATGAGATTGCGAGAAAGTTGTAGCCAACGCTTGCTCTTTCTTTGTGTCACAATCTTGGTCACACTACAAGATGAACGCGTTGTCTGCACTCTTATCGACAACGATATTCGTCATCACAGTGGTCAAAATGTTGTGGACTCACGAGGTGCAGTTTAACCGAATGTCCATGGAAAACTGTAACTGTCCCGTAACAGAATATTTGATTTTTTATTGAAACAACTCCTTAGTTGAAAGACCGATAAAAATCCTGACACCAACTGAGCCAATCGGGCGGAGTCCCTCGAAAAACGCTTATTCTTCAACTAAGTACCGAATTCTCCAATTTCTCAAATACGATAATACATCTCCCCCACCCCCAACTTTTGCATAATCATTGTTTTCGCTTTCTCTTGGAATATACAGCTAAAAACAATGCCTAAACCTACCCCTATGAATCGAAAACAATGCCTATGCAACTTTCTTGGGGGTAGACAAGATGTATTAAGCCTAGTTCCCACTAGCAACATAAAGATCATAATCATAATCATAAGAACGAACTTAACGCAGTTATGTCGTTTATGTCTTAGTGGGAACGTCCAGAAACATTATCATAATCATAAGAAAATGATCGACCATTTTCTTATGATTGTGATTATGGCTTTGACTATGACTATGTCGCTTTTCTTTGCAGTGGGAACGCGAAAATCATAACGACATAATGAGAAACATAATGACGCAACGGGGTCATTGTGTTTTGGCCAATTAAAGTCTAGGACCAGTACTTTCGGGTCGGTTCATTTTCAAGATGGCGGCAAGCTTCGAGGAAAAGCTTTACGTTTTTAGAGCGGCCGTCCCCACTAGAACATAAGAAGCTTATGTTTATGTTTATGATTATGATTATGATTATGATTATGATCCTTATGTCGCCAGTGGGAACTAAGCTTTATGGAATTTCAGAAAGTAGAGAATACAGTTGTGGTTCCATTCGTTATCAGGCCAAAAAATGCGTTTTTTTTATGTTTACTGCCCCCTTTCTCTCTCATTAAGACCCTGTTCAAATCTGTGCTGACAGCGATGGAAAATGGAGGCAAACCGGTAGGGATAAGTGCACCCACTACGGTTGGATACACCAAGGAACAAGCTGAAGCTATTCAGAGACTGAAAACAGCCAAGGATAACTACGCGAGGCTTGGACTCACGGCTGGAGCTAGCAGGTAAGAGTTATAACTGGCTCATATGAGAAGCTCAGTATTGCACGTATTTTGATTGGTTGTCACCTATGATGAGGACAAACAGCTGACGTCATCGTCAAAAAACTTTGAATTATCTATTGTATAAAAGAAATATATTTCATGTTGCCGTGCGTCTATCCAGTAATCTTAAGATCACAATCGCTAACGACTCGTGTGCCACTTTTTTTGTTTTTATCACATTTTGATGCCTGGCGCAGTGTTGAGAGGACTTACCTCCCACCAGTGTGGCCCTCGTTCGATTCCCAGACTCGGCTTCACATGTCTGGGTTGAGATTGCAGGTTCTCTACTCTGCTCCGAGAGATTTTTTCTTCGAGTACTCCAGTCTTCCACTCTTCTCAAAAACCAACCTACGATTGATTTCATTTCCTAATTAGTGTCCCACCGCTGAACACAGTTGACACTTGTACAAAGTTCATCCTCATGATTTGTGATCTATTCTATTGATCACTGAAGAGACGCACCCCAACATGGAGTCTATTTGTTAAATAAAAGCACAGCTTTGAAGAAAATAAGGTACGATCGGCTAAGGTGAATCTCGATGAGATTCGCAGCGCAGACGCCCCGTTTCGGAGCGCTGGTTACCTTTGCGATCGACATTTTGACGCCGAAATCTAACGGGACTATTTTTTGACGAAACTGTGGTACGGCTGTATCTCGTCGTTAGTGAGTGAAGCACTGAAATTTGGTTGTATAATTCACCACTGTAAGCGCTCCTGCTTGGTCAGAGCGAGTTAAATGATTGTTAGACTGTGGCCGTGTTTTCACGAGCGATTTTTTAAGTCGCTTAGCGACTGGCAACGGAAAATTCCTTTCCCAACTCGCTTAAAGTTAAGCGACTCGGCAAATTTCAATAGAATTTCCATTAAATTTAAGCTATTAAACCGGGTAGCTTAAGCAAGTTCAAATCGGAAATGCAACGGAAGTGCTATTTTTATTATTTTCAGTTATTATTGCATTGGCTGCTCTCTCATTTAATCTTACCCGTGAAAACACGTATCATTTTAAAGTCGTTTGACGAAGTCTGCGAACAAACCACTTTCAGGAATGTTAAGCGAGACAACGGCTGCTGTAAAAACACGGCCTATGTGATTGATTAAGCCAATTAGAATCAGTTATAGAAATTGGTCCATCTAAGAACATCAATGACACACTCGCCGCGTGTCACGTTTTTCTTACATTTCCACGTCATCGTTGATGAAGGTGAAGAGTGAAGTGAAGTGAATATATTAGTCTCTCCCCTCGGGGCTTTTCAGGGCTAATTTACAACGCTTTGTGGAGGAGTTTAGCCAGACTGCTTGTTACGCAGTTTACAATTATTTTACGAAGTGAAAGATGTCCCCGTCTAGATAGGTCAGACCACAATGCCAGGGACTACGTCTCCAACTCTTATCGAATAGTGAGTGGGTTCTTTAACGTCCCATACTATTTAATTGCCAACATGGGTTATGAGACGGGGCCTCCGCTTTTTATTTATTTGCTGTAATTCTGGTTTTAGCCTTTGTAGCAAGCGTTCCCGTGCGAAACAAAATAATAGTAGTAATAATAATAATCATCATCATCATCATCATCATCATCATCATCATCATCATCATCATCATCATCATCATCATCATCATCATCATCATTATCATCATCTTTTTAATAGATACTCCTCAAAAATTAAAGCTCTTATGTAACTATTTACAAATCAGTGGACGTTGGTTTAAGTCCACTATAAAAATTATGACAAAATTCAATAAGATCAATCAAAATTCTACGAGTTAATACTCAAGGACTATAAATGGTCTTTCATTGCGCGCTTAAAAGTGGGAATTGATGGATTTAATTTAAACGAGATATCCAAGTCCTTCCAGATCTACACTGCCGCCTTGTAGGCGAACGATAGTTGACGGATACAGTTTTAAAAAATGGGCTTTCTAGGCTGTTTCGGTTGCGCGTCAATCTCTTGTGGATACTTGTTCTCTGCAAAATTGGTCAGAGCAGAGCTACCTGGGTGCAAGGTCGTTGGCGCATTTGTATGGCCACGCAGACATACTTGCGTTACATTGAATGCGTGTAACACAATTTAAACAATAAATAACCTGTAAGGTATAATTGCTTTTTAATTGGGAGTTAGTTAAGTTGACGCAAAAGAGAAGTTACATGGTCAGACTTCATCTTTGAGACAAAATTCTGTATTAACTGAAGTTTCTTGACATTAGAGACAGATGTAATCGACCGGACTGTGGAACGATCAAACATCGTAAAGATTAATTTCTTAGTAATAAAAAAAGGAGCTTTGAGAAAATTTACCGCATTTTTACTGCGCGAACGGCCGATGGAGTTCCCCCGTCGTCCCCTCAATTTTCACGCGGAAAATGTGAGAAAAATCTTTCCAAAGCTCTTCTTTCGCCGAAGAATGCTTGACATGCAAGTTATCCCTTTTACTGTATTTATTTGCCTTTTTTTTTTCAGGGACGATATCAATCGCGCCTATCGCAAATTAGCGGTTTTGATACATCCGGACAAAAGCCTTGCCCCTGGATCGGAAGATGCTTTCAAAGCCCTGGTGAACGCGAGAGCGGCGCTTTTGCAGAATCATAGATAATATCAAAATATGAAGCAAGTGACGTGACGAGACACTTCTTCTTGTGAGGACTCTGAGTGGGAATGGAACTAGCATAGGATAGAGGCTATAATGCGGAAAAATAATTTGCCTCTGGAAATAGCCCATCTACCTCTGAAATGACGATTATGGACAGTTCCTTTTTTTCTCTAACTTGACTATTATCGTCAATTTCGGGCGCTTAGCTCTTGATAGTGATTATGGGAAGTGAATATGAATATCTGAATTTATAAAATCCGAACCCCAATGTCTGAACTCGCAGGACTCGAACCTGAAATGTTCGATTGATAACTATTTCACTTAAGCACTAGACTACCACATCGCTAACTGCCAGAACGTCATTTTTTAATATGTCGATATTTTTTTTTCTTTTGAATGCCGCTGTAAAGTCAACGTGTATTAATAATCACCCACTAAGAAACAAGTTTAAACAGGAGAAAGTGCCGGTTACCAAACCTCAAGAGAAAGCTAACTATTTTAAAACCACGCACTAGACTTAACCACTATTCAGCAATGATCTTATATAGACTAATAGGGAAGATATCTGTTTACAAACATTACTTTTGTCATTCAAATATGCCAACTACAGGAACAAAAGAACCTTTGTTTTCGACAGCCAATGAGGCTCTGATTGGCACATTAATGATAATAGGTGACGTCAACGATATCTTCGTTATTATTGTTGGTAAATAATCGGTACAATCGTAAGCCAGTTGATCTTTATTGGTTAAGTGCATAAAAACCTCCAGGTTCAAATTCCGTCCAGGAATTCATCTTTTACTTTTTATTTTTTTAATTTTTGTCTACTACCGCACGTCCTGGGACAGAGTAATCTAAATTGACGATAACAGTCAATCCAGAGAAAATAAGGAATTTTCGATAATCGTCATTTCAGAGGTAGAGGACGTGTTGCAGAATGCCTCCGTATCAGCCTCGACTCGTTGCTCGTTCCAGTCCAACCGTGAAAATACGATTATGGCCTTTGTATTTCAACTTGTCGATCTTGTACCACAAATTTACAGAAGAAGTTGAACCACCCTCGAAATAGTAGTTTGAGATGTGAGTGATCCTCCACAACCCTTTCTTTCAAGGGGAAAGTTTCTCTCTTTCCCAGAACATTTTTTGTGGTTGGAGCGAGTAAGAATGTATGTAATATGTTCGAAAACCGTTTGTCAATCGACACGACAGGTACCAGCTAATCGACAGGGAAAGATGTTCGTATTTATATGCGTAATTATTTTTTCATTTCATATTTTCGGCTTCCTAAGGCATTTTTTCAGTTGAATAGGGGAATATTTGTGTAAAGTTTCCCCCCGTTTAAATTAGTCAGTCAAGAAAAAAAGATACTGATTATTTAAATGTCTTTGCGTATTGAGCTACATCTGAAAATTTGAATGCGATATACCAGATAGTTTCCGAGCAATGCTGTGTTGGAAATTCGAATTTTTACAAATAATGTACAGGGTCATTAGCGCTTTTGCCGCCGGTTTTGATGGCTAATTATTAGCTCGTTCTCGATGCTAAAAGGCACAAAATTGGCCCTTGTACAAACTTTAACAAGTTCTTTTACCTTTTGAAGTCAATTTGTAAATAGTGTGGTGCCTTCTCTGAGTAAACTCGTATGTTAATAAAACCATGCAAACAATGACGTCAGCGAAGATTCCTCCACCCACTCTTGCCGGCACTGAACTATCGACCGACAGCAAGAATGGCCGCCAATAAACGATTCTTTCATCATTGTTCAATTAAGCCTGAGTAGTCTATTTTTGGAGCTTGAATTCGTTTCCTTTTGCTCATGCTACCGATGCTCAGAAGATAAACAGAGATATACAGGATATTACATGGCCGCTTGGAGCTACGAAACTTTCTCTTCTCGTGTTGCGCGATTTTCATATAACTATAGAAACAGTGATCTTTTCACGTGTGAAAATGACATGTTATCTTCACGTGTGAAGGTATGGTATGTCATTGGTGTTTATATAATGAAAAAGATTAATTTATGACAGTCATTTTTGCATTTGGTCAATATCATTTGGTTAAAAAAAAACGTCGAGTGGTTGGTAATTCAATCCATGCATGGCCAGCTCTGAGGGGAAAAAAAAAATCATGCGTGTGTTATGAGCCAAAAAATATTCTTACAAATCATAAAAGGCCCATCCCTACCTGTGGTCTACCAAATCTGAGTCGTTTGCATAAAAACTATGCTCTTTTATTCAATAAAGCAAGGTTTTCTTAAAAATGGGAGTTCACTGAGTTCATAAAGTCTTATAAATATTTTAATGATGTTTCAAGGTGTAGACAGGCCAAACACGACTCCTATTGGTCAAGATAGGAAATTCCAAGTCTTTCCAAGACCTCCCTTTTCTCTATTAAATAAGGGGAGGGTCTTTTAAAGATTTCTCTTAGTTAGGGATGGTTTTGCATAAGATGCCATTTGTTCATAAGAATATGTTTGAGATTAAGTAATGATGTGCGATATTATGTAACAAACGGCAAAATTCTTCTGCGCGTTTCTTTTTTTTTTTTTAATTTTTTTTTGTAGAGCCGACATTCTTTCGTTAAAATCGACTTCAGATAGACTCACGTTCAAAAGGTCATCTGGATATCCTCTGTGGCGTAATCTTTGTTTGAATAATGCGATGTGTTCTTCAAATTTCGCTTTTTAAGAGTTAGTTCTAAGAAGCCTTAGGGCTTTGCCTTTGATGAAGCCTTTCCTGACACCTGGAGGGAAGCAGGAGTTGAAGTCTCTGTCGGTTTAAAATGCGTGCGCACATCAAGAATAGAGTGCATTTTGAATCGATCGCCCTGGTATACACATGTATCCAAGAATGTTATTTCATCAAGTGGAGCTCTGATCCTCGCAGTTATGAACGCAAGTTTTGCAACTGCGTAAAGAAACCTGAAAAATTCAGGACTTCAACCGGCTTTCAACCCGTTTGATCATTTCTGCAGTTCATCTATGCTCCATTTCATATATCATTTCATGGTTGATTCATTCCTCACGGGAACATTAGAACCCACAAATGACCGCTCCCAACGTCAATGGCTTCATAGCTCAGTTGGTTAGAGCGTCGCACCGGTATCGCGAGGTCACGGGTTCAAACCCCGTTGAAGTGCTGAATTTTTCAGGCTACTTTACCTAATTACAAAAATTGCGTTCATAAATGCGAGGATCATAGCTTTACTTGATTTCATATCCGCAGTTCATATATGATCCATTTCATATATCATTTCATCAATGTTATTTCAGATTTTAGCTCCACCACGCAGTACACAACATGAGGAAAAACCATTAGGTTTAGTTTGGCAGTTTAGACCGAGCACTAGTAACAATAACGATACGTTATACTAGAACCTATTACAAGATCTAAGTATAAGGCATAAGACAAGAGACAGGTGAACGACAGTTTACACAACTACTACTGTCAGACGGAGGCCAGAAAAAACCCGCCGGAAAAAACCCCGTGGGGGAAAAAAGTCGGCAGTAAATCTGGGTAGGAACCATGGCTCAAACTCTAAATAGCCCATCCTACGAGGCTACAAATTTCAAACGCGTCTACCCGCGTTGACTAAAAGAACGTTATACTTAAAAATATATCTAAGATCAAAGGTGTCGGCCTAGAATGATTATCTCACGTGCTACAAACCTCTCACATAGTCCTCCTTGACAACCCATAATGCACTTCGACTGGACTAATTCCAGTCGCCACTGCTCCAGTGCCGCAGAAATATTCCATTTCGGGCTAATTCGTATACACTCAAACGCCAGAAATTCCATTATCTGAAATCCCAGCCGTGAATTTTATTGTAGGATGGAAGCTATTCGCAGCTCCGTGAAGTTGTTTATTGCTTTTTTGTTTATGTTTCCGTAGAGAAAAGATGTCGTCATTGTATCTTTTCCAGTGGTTTGTAAGGGCTTTGGTTGATGGTATCTGTCTCAACTTTCGCCATGAAGATGTTAGCAAAAGATACTGCCGTTTTTGTTCCCATTGCGGTTCTGTGTGGTTTTCCCCTTGAAATGGAAAAAAAACTTTCTTTCAAGATGTCTTAGCATTTAGGGAAGCGAGTTGGAATCGGAGGGCTGTTTTCATAAAATGTTTCGTATGTTCATACAACGGCGATTCCTTCCTCCTTCCAACATGACTCTATCTGAAGTCAATTTTTGTGAAAGAATGTCGGCTTTACAAAATAAACAAAAAACGTGCAAAAGAATTTTGCCGTTTCTTACAAAATTCCACTCATCAGTGAACAAATTGCATCTCATACAAAACCATCCCTTACCAAGAGAAATTTTTAAAACCCCTCCCTTATTTCATGTCCTTGGTTTTCATCCAAGTGATGAGACGACCACGTTGGTGTGCAAAACAATAGAAAATGGTTCCACAAGTCTTTGCATAAAAATAGAATCAAATTCCCAAAAGACATTTTACAGCATTGTTCTGTACACCAACATGGCCGCCGGGACGTCATATGTAAACCCCCAATAGAAAAGGGAGGCCTTTGAAAGATGTACTCCTTAGAGCAAAGCTCTGTGGTCTTTGAATATCCTCTCTTGACCAATAGGAGTTGTGTTTGGCCTGTCTACACCTTGATATTTTTCAATGGTGCATGGTTGGCATATGGTGGCCGCAAGGAAAGGAATAGCCCAGGTGCTAGTCTCAAGCCCTACACACCTGTGCTGGCAATACACTGCACAATAGTAAACATTTTACAAAGAAGAAACCACTATCAAATGCAGGTTGCTCTTTAGTTGAGGTGTGTCCCACTCCCGAATGGAGGGAAAAAAAAATCCTCCAGAGGATAATCTCCCAAAAAATTATTGCGCACTGCTTTTCGACTGAAAAAAAAATCTGCCTTGTTGGTCAGTTAGGAAAAAAATTCTTGCAACTGAGAAATCTTCCAAACCTCCTTCCACCCCCACCCCCCCACCCCCCCTCAAACGTGAATAGGTTCGGTTCCCCCCTAAGAAGTATAAGTGGTGGGACTTGTGACGTTTTCTTTCCTTGAAATGTGCATGATTTTACACTTTTTTACACTTATACTTTCAATTGCCGTATTCCATCGCTGGGCCCAGTCTCCAAGATGTTGAATATCTTTTTGTAGAGTAGCATGGTCTTCGTGGGAGTGGATCTGTCGATAGCAAGCACAATCGTCGGCAAATAGCCGTATCTCAGAGTTTATATTGTTCACTATATCACAAATGAGCACATTAAAGAGGATAGGGCCAAGCACAGTCCCTTGAGGGACGCCTGACCTTACAGGACTTTATTCAGACTTGGCACCGTTAATCGAAACACGTTGGAGACGATGGCATAAGAAGGCGTCAATCCAGCGGAGCGTGTTTCCATTTACACCGTAGAGAAAAAGTCTAGCTTTCAATCTTTAATGAGGCACGGTGTCGAAAGCCTTCGTAAAGTCCAATATGAACCGACGGTTTGGAAGCCAGCATCAATGGAGGTCGCCCAGTCGTGGATGACTGTGCATAACTGGGTGACACAGCTGTGATGTCT